>LUCM01008520.1:0-111169 GCA_008360955.1 Fasciolopsis buskii
ACAAGTCCATACAAAATGGACTCACGAATGGTCAGCATTTTTATTGGCCTCTGATATAAACTGATGTTCTTAATGCATATTGACACCCGAAAACAGCTGAAGACCGTCGTTTTTCATCAACCTTTATTCTCATCTGCGGAATTTGGCATAGACCGATGCCCCTGGTATCAGTTCTCCACACGAGTCCACCAGACATTGACTCATTTGACTCCGGTTCTCCTTCTTTTCCAACGCCATCTTCATCTGCAGACCAAGCCGAAATTTATGAACTCAAAATTGCTTGAAACGAACCTCATGTATTAGTATTGCGATCGCACGATTCCCATTCGTTGTCGCCACTTTCCTTGCTTAACGGTCTGTGCCTCCAGAATTTTCGAGTTTTATACTGCCTTTTTTGATACCCAGTCTGGTTTTCGCTCATCTCCGTTCCGTTATCGCATCCATACCGATCCTCATCTTCACCATATAACTCTCTTGATTATCGAGTACCCCGGCCAACAGGCGGCGACAGCCATTGCCCTCCAACCATATCTTGCGCCCGCGATGCGCAACTTTGCTGCATTCAAACAAGATAACTCGCAATGCAGGACTGGAAATCAGCCACAGAAAAATCTTTGAGAACCATTATCTAGCTTCGAGTGAAAGCCCCCTGCTCGAGAAACCACATTGCCTGTTATGATCTTGTGAGCGAAACCACATTGCATTGCATGTTTGGCTTCCATTTCCCGTGTCTTCAAGTGCCTTCTTGGCCCAATTTTGATCTTATCTTGCGCATGACTCTCGCATGTCCAGAAATATACAAAAACAAACAAACTTCCAAATTACTAGAGATTGCTCACAACCCCTGTCACTTCGGTTTATATTGTCCGTATTTCCTGTGCATCATCTAAATAAAAATTGATCTTGCCTTGCGCGTGCATCTCGCAAATCGAGAAATATACACTATACATATGTACACATATAATTTCGCCTCCTAAATTGCATGATGCAACCTTGAATGTTTCCCGCTGTTTCATCTTAAGCATTGTATTGACCATTGCACGTTGGTAATTACCACTCTCCATCCGACTACTATTATATCCAATGTGATCTTGACCCTTCTCCATCCCGTTATTACATCCATATTGATCTTCATCTTTACCATTTTACCTCCTGATTTTTGATGAACCCGGCTATTTGACAACGCCCACCGATTTTCCGCCGGCGATATGCACTGTTGCTGCGTTTAAACATGGATTGACTCTTATTGCGTGACTCACATTTAGGCCAGGAAAGTTGTGGTGAAGGATTATCTAGCTTTGATTTGAAGGCTCGAAACTTCGTGTTCAGCCAATCTTATCGCATGTTATGCTCATGGGAGCAGGGACGCACTGCACCTTCACGACTGGAATTATTGTTTTCCGTGTGTCCACCGCGCCATCTTGATGGTAGCATGCGCAAGCCTGTCGAGTATCGGGAAATGTACCCATCATTAACATTGATAGAATTTCTAACAGTATTTTGTCTATTTTGAATTCCGGCAATCTGGAAACGAATCGAACGGGGTTATGCGGAAACTCAGTCGATGATTTTAATCCTTACAATCGTTTCATCATCTCTTGGTGCTTGTGGTTGCACAATGCATTGAACTTATTCCGCGAAAGGTTGCTTTTCTTCTTCACTCAGTTGGTTGGAGCACATAAGTTGTTGTCACAAATGCTCGTTCTATTTCCGCGGTGTGAGTGCTCAGGGCATCGCGTTCGTTAAGAGCTTGTCTTGGAGTGTAGTTTTAGTGATTTTTATCTGGTTTCTTCTTAAATATTTATGATGGTGCTTTTTAAAATTAGATTTAGTTTCGCTACGTTCAATTTAATCCAAAACTTCAGATGTTTGGACATGAGAAGGGGGAACGCTTTGCGAAGTCAGGACTTCTAATTCCCCTTTACTTTACAAGCCCTCAATCACCAGAACATAAAGATTTCACTATTTTTCTTTTTGTTTCTGCTTCCAACTGTCGTATCGATAAACATCGTGACCCAAAGAACACCACCCATTCTTTCTAATTAATCCCTACTCGCATCAGGTACACTGTCAGCCAGCCCAAATTACTCCAAATAATATCACCACCCCTTCGGAATATTACAGAGCTGTGGATCTACAAACATACAAACCAAAAATCCCCATCATTCGCAATTTCTCGACGAAAGCACGGTTGTTTGACATTCAGATATACAGAATCCGATTATTCAACCCAAACCTTCGGTTTCCATCTTCTCTCCACCTGTAAACTTTTCTTTGTTTCGTCGGATTCATAATTATTCAATTTATGCCAAACCGTTCATGTCCGATGTTGTCTGCAGTTGAGGGGATTCCGTGGGACATCCGGATCATGAAAAGCAGTGGTCTATGATAATTGCCAGTTTCTTGACTTGAGGCGTTTCCATTGGTCTTGGTGGCCTTCAGCCCACGGAGTAGACTCCGCATGCAAGCATAAACTCGATTTTATGTATCTGAGCTCCATCGTTTTCTGAGACACTGGACTTCTAATTTTCCGGTCCAGATAGATGATATTTGATGCATCAAAAAAGCTGTGAGCTCAGGTTTCCGGTCATTTTTATCTGAGGCCATTCATTCTGCTCTGATGTANATCGCGTTCAGTGAGGAAAATCTCTTCGGTTTGGCGCCTATTGTTGCCCGTCTTGAATGCCGTCTCGGTACCTTTTGCCATAAAATTCGTTTACTTGTGCACTCCGCAATGGTGTGTCCTACCACATTTAGACATGTGGAATCATGAAGTGTGCCCAACGGTGTTATGTGAGCAGTGTATATAATAAACAGAACTGGTTATTCGAAAAATCTTAGCCCGCTGGTTCGGACAAAGGGCAAAGTTTCACTTGAAAAGATACCTATCATAAATAGTAGATACGCAGTAACTTCATTGAACTGAGAAGATTAAATATTGAACTTCCATTATTTTGAATTTGGAGCAGATTTTCTCGCTTGAGACTTAACAAGAGCCCCGCAGTAAACAGTGAGTTGGAGTCCGTTTACTAAAGACGATTCTTCTGTCAGTGCTGCTGCTTTCATTTTTTCAGCCTACAATCCCTAATCAGAAGTTCGGGGAAAATCTTCAGAGATCCAACGAAGGGAACTACGTTGAGTTAGCACCAATCTCCGTGAAAATTTTCCTCTCCCGGTATTCGTTGCTTTCCTCGGGCAAATTGTTTCCACGGGTTGGTTGACTCTGTTCCCTTCAATACAGCAGTTTTATTGCATTAAGTTACAAATATGATGTACTGGACCACATTCCAGAACAAAACAAGATTAGGAATCATTGCAGAAACTTCAAAAGTTTTCTCCAGGTTCTTAGGTCACTTGGTATCACTTGTCATCAATAAAGAACTGTCTCGCGCATATATTAACGCAAAAGAACGAATTCTTAAATCGCGTTTTGTGGTCCAAGCGTTCTGCGGCTGCACAAACCACTTTGCCATGCGTATCGAGAACAGGCAGGGTATTTTGTTATAACGTGCCACGCTCCAGTAGGTAACCTTGTAGGAGGTTTATTTACGTTACGCGTCATTATGAAATCAATGTTGGTGAGTCTGGCGTTGACGTCCACGTATGTAAAATGATTAATTTCATGTCGATTCGTAGGCTTTTTAAAAATTGTTCACTCTGGGAATTTTATTGAGCAAAACAATTGTGTTTAATCTCATGATTTGTCGAGGATTAATTTGTGACTGATATTTATCGCCTTCGTCATTATATAATTGTTCTTGACTTACTGATGTACGCAGCAACATTCTGATTTAATAACAAAGGGTATTAACAACGGACCGATTTTGATTCCGTCCCTTTTTATGGTTTATTTCCCGGAGTTCGGTGACCGTGACATTCTGTGAATTAACACATGTAGGCCAGCAGCACAAAAAGTGGAATAAAACAACGCGTACTTCCACAGCTCGAATGGCTCCCATTTTTGAGGTCAGCCAGTCGGAGAGGCCGATATCTCTTAGTGACTCAACTGGAGGTTTACTAGTACCATCGCCGGACTAATTGGTCCTCGGCGTGAAGACCCGTCGATAGCACTGTTTCTTTTCTTACTGTCGCTTCAAGGCATCTGCCTTTCAGAAATAAGAAAAATTCCAATCTCGCAAGGTATTTAAGGCTAAGGAAATCTGATATCACATTGTTTCACCGTTGTTGTCACTTGTGCTCTGTGAAATTTAAACTGAAGTAAACTGGAGGTTGCAAAATGCTTCGATTTAGGCGATAATGAAAACAAATAGGTTACAATCAGCCTAGAATATCTCCTTCTAGTTTACAGTTTACAGCCGATGAAACCGTAAGCACAGTTCGTTGCCTGCAGACCTTTGGACTGCCAAAGTTAGCTCCTTGTAGATGCAACGGAAAATATAATGTTACTTTCACCTAGGAGCTGGATGTTACTTGCAAGTTTCCTTTTATTGTTTGACTGATAGTAACCATCGACTTGCTGGGATGCCCCCCAAGAATACGTCACCTTATTTACTTTTGATCTTTCTTTACCTTTTTTGCTGCGCATCATTGGCACTGGACTGGGAGCGCATAAAGGTACGTAGGGTAGACAAAAATTATACAGCCTGGCAAGTACTACTCCGATTAAATGCTGTTTGTTCAATGTCTTGGGTGAGACTCAATGTGAATAATTCCATCTGAATACAAGAATGCATTTAAATGAACGAAGGTTTGCAATAAATCAAAGTATATTGAAATCCAGGGCCTCAGGCATGCCGCAAAGCAAAACAATATCCGGTGAGGCTGTGAATCGTTTGTCATCAGTCCAAAACCTGTCTCATTTTGTGTTAGACACTCAATTTTCTTTTTTATTGACATTTCTGCTAGTTAGAAGTCGATTTTTAGTATTATTTGTACACAGTTGCATCGTGGTCTCATTCCACGCCAAGAAATTTTGCTCCCTTAGTTTTTAGAATAATCGCTTGTTTTACACAATACGTTGTTTTGATGTTTTTTCGGTTGTAGTCACATAAACGTCGACGCAAACGATAGCCGTTTAAGTGTCTCCCCATCATTTTAATGCGGGAGTTCATTTTGTTGAATATTTTGCTGCTGGTTATCCCAAAGGCGGCATAGCGTTTTGTTCAAACATTTTGAGCATTATTTTTCTGTCTGAAGGTATAAAAGTTGTGATAAATAACAATTCAACAATAAATGCCTAGTAGAGTCAGATGTGAGTAGAAATATTAGGCATTACTGATTTACTGCAGTGCTGTTCCAAGTTACTCTAGGAATGATTTTTACCGCTGTGTCTAAAGATGCGTGAATGTTTATTTGAAAGAGAGTTCAAACACAGCCTCTTAACTTAGAGATTAGCTGTTGCCCAGAAGTCTATGGAACCAAGCTATCAAGGCTATGATTTTGTTTTCTCTGAAGGAAACTGAAGAAAAGTGGTCCGTGCGTCATCCAGAGCCCCACCAATAGCGTGTTTTACTGGTTTAAGTATGGGTTCTTTGATATAATGTCGGCTTTCTTCATTTGGCGAGACTTGAATAAGGTTGCACTTCTATCAACTGGTGAATTATTCTTGAGATGAAAAAAATTAAACATGCGATGCCTTGTCTTAAGACTCGACAATTATCTAAAATCACTGCAGGTTTTACCGACTAATGTTTAAAGAAATAACAAGGCCAAGAAGAATGGTGGTAGTCTGTATCAATAAACGAAAGTGGAAATATCCTTTTGAATAAAATGCTTGATAGGAATTCTTTCTTTAATAATTTTAAAGTTTTATTTGACCGGCCTGCCATTTGATTTTTGATATCTCAAAGAGGATGGGGGAAACTTAGGATGTCCTACCGGAACTGACGAAACAGAAGGCAAGTAATTTTGTTTAATGCGTTTTGAAGAACATTTTAATTCGTCGTAAATGATCCCTTCTACCCAGGGTAACATACGAAGCATTTTCCTGCCTTATAACAAAAGTGGTGAGGCACACAGTGAGTCCATTCACATAACTATTAAAAACCAATCTCCGTCGATAAAATTAACTAACTTACTTATTTACTCCGGCCAAAAAAACTAAACGTTTGCTCCGCAACGGAATTTTATGCGGTGAGTATTGTGCTATAACCATATTTCGTTAAATCTGGATCAAAAGAGTTATAAATGTAATCACCGCAATTCTCATAATGTTCCAAGATCAAATACCTTGTGTCCACTTCAGAGGTTATTCAAGGGCTAAACTGAGACCAAAGCACATAAGTACAGTTGTATATAGCTGTTGTTAACATTATTGATGTCTGTTTGACAAAAGAATCAATTTTTAGTAAAACGCTTCCAACAGTTTTATATTTAAGAAGAACCATCATATGCAGCACGGAGGAACATCCAATTTTCTAACAGGTTGTCTTGAGGGCATATTTATAAATCTCTTGTTATATTAACATTTTTGTCACAGATCAAAATTTTTTGCTTCTTCACCGCCTGTTGAATGCTTTAATAGCTGCTCACGTCAGAGGCGGTTCCTGAAAGAGACAACCCTATACTTGCTCCTACCCAAAAAACGATGGGTCTCAGAAGCATTTTGCGTTGATTCGATTATGTTTCTCAGGTTCTCTGATAGGTTGTACTTAAGTTCCAACAACAGCGGTTCTTGTTGCAAACGCCTTTTGTTCGGACTGTATATTGTGTGAAGCACTAAAATAAATTCCGTTCCCATTTAAACCTCAATAGAGGTGCATTTTTTAGGCTTAACTATTTCATGTTCAATTATGGGTTTTGTTTAATCTATTCCTAAGCATCTTTAATCTTTTTAGGTTTTAGTTAACTTTACAAAATTCTATTAGAAACAAGTGTGTTATTAAATGAGAAAAAAATTGAAAAGGGTTTTCCAGACTGCCAATTTTTGAATCTGAATCACGAGTAGCAAAAGCGAGAAGTTAGCTTTATTTTTCACCCAGTATTTGAGTACTGTTACCACATCCTAATGTTTTTCAGCTACCGTTGTTGAGTTTTCTTTTCAATAAAAACTGATTAACCTGAAATGCTTCAATAAAGCCTTCAGTCGTCCCAAGCAGGCATGTTTCAATTCCACTTCATAACCGGACGATTTAATCAATTTTAAAGAGTAAATTTGCGGACTATTATAATTTAACTTTGTGGCTGATAGTTTACGAAGATATCTTCACTCAACTTATAATGACGATTTTCCAAACTGTTGATCCCAGAAACGGACCTAATTTTTGAAGTCTCAGTTGCCAAACTTCAGTCAAAACTTGCGTCAAGGTCACCGGGATGTTTTTTGTTTTATTCAGAAAGCAAACGATGAGCGGAAAAATCATGTTTTTATCAAATAAATATTTCAAATAAAACGTGATGAATTGCCCGTTATTCTTCTGGAAAGTAGTCCATAAAAGGTCCCTCTTGGGAGTTATTGTGCGTTGCAAAGTATACCCAAATATTTCAGATAAAACTTTTGATGACGTTTTGAAACACTGCTTTCCATTCTATTAAAAGCTGGGTATTGATATATGAAGAAAAATAAGTGAAATCAGAACTCAGGGATTTTCCTCAGCAACAGTTGTTTTGCAAACCAAACATTCCGTCACATTTTTGAAGGAATGGAATTTATGAATTTTAGTTTCCATAGTAAATGAAGCGTCAGAAAAATTGCCGTTGACTGGTCTACTTATATTGACTGTAACAGCTTGCATGAGCCTGACGCTCGTCAGAATCCTCAGGGAATTAAGCATTGAAATGCAGACTGTGATGAAGTGAAGAATGAATCCAAGCTTTGTGCTCCTACCTTCTGGAAAAACCATTCCCGACTGTTATTGGCATGGCGAATTTAAAAGGGTCGATGAATAGTACCGCTGATTGATTTCGAACACTTGTCGGTGCATTTTGCAAAGCCTAAGTACACTCAGTAATCGGTGGACTTGGGATTCGAACTCTGCTTAATCCACTTAAACGTTGATGATCGTAACATTTTCAGTTTTTCTTACATGAAACAATTCACACCTAAAAATCCAACTTTGGTATTCTAAAAGCTCAAAAGAGATTATAACAAGACAGTCAAAACGTTTTTACAAAACGTCCATATAGCTTATCGAAGTCAGAAAAACGATTTGGCGCTTAGGATTTGCCTTTAATAGTACCCTTAAAAAAAGGCTAACGGGATTCACATTCGTTTTGTGTCAGTTAACCTCTCCATTCATCGCACTTACCACAAGGAAAAGCAAGTTTGCCCTGGAATTTTACACCCCATGTTGTATTGTACAATTCACTTTTTGACAAAAGTTCCGTTCTTCTTGATTCTTGCGGACAAAGATACATGCAGACTAATTAGAAAGGTTCCAAAATTCTGTTGTATCTTGTGTTATCTAATCTAATCTTTCTCGATAGCACTAAGGCTTCTATTAAGCTGGAGTCACTTCTCGTGGCTGAAGTCGCTATACAGTTTTCCTCTTATTCGGTAACTAATTGGTCCCGTGGTATTATCATTCAAACTCGATGTATAATACCTGGCTATCACTCCATCTACGGCATTTGGTTTAACAATAGAGGTGACTAATTCACTATTTTATGGCGAGGCTGTCACTCGCTGCTCGATTATTTTAGAAGGATGTAAAGGGTTCTTAGAAAGGCAAACAAAAAGATACGGAATAAAAAACGAAGCAGAACAGCTAGCTGTTTTACGAAATGTGTTAAGATAATATTTTTCCAGAGGTTTTGGCTTGCAAAATGCCATTGTTTGGGTGAACATGATGGCTTATTTCATTTCTGCAGTGGTTTTCTTAGTTATTCTACCTAGAACGGAGCTACGTACATCGTTAGCTTTTAGACCTTTGCTATTTTTTGCCATGGATTCCTTTAGTGGTGTATCTCAGGAGTGCTGATTTCATTTCCTATTCTTACTGGACTAAAGCCGTTCGGAAATCCATAGTAAACGGGAACGTTTCTCTGTTTTACTAATCTTCAACGGTGTCTTTTACTTTAAAAATATCTGTTGACAACTGTTCAATCTGAAATGAAATGAATGAAAGTCCGCGGAGTTTTATCCACATTTATTTGCTTAGGACGAGTCAGGTTTCTTAGCTGCTGCACTGGTCTTCGGAAATGCTGAACCGAACTTCGGTTTTAGCGGGTTCTTGTGAATGTCATACACATTCACATTATTGACCTCAGAAAACGGAAAACATTGCCCAATATACTTGGCTATTTCCTTGCAAATTCCATCAAACATAGTCGACCGACTGTTCTTAGATTTTGCTTTGCTCAATGAATCAGAAGCGTAAACTTCGGTCCAGAAGAAAATTCATTTTCCGTTATTTTACATTTTTTAAGAAGGTTGGTGCAGGTTATGGCATATTTGCACTAATATGTGCCCAAATTTTGTGCTTTCGGAACTGTGGCGAGAAACATAGGAAGAGCAAAGAAAGAAAAAATGCAAATGTTCCTGGAAAGGTTTTAGTAAAACGTGCCATCTCCTTCATGCTCCTCCATACCATTGGCTGACCGCCCTCGTCCACATTTCTTTTCAGTCCCTTGTATTACTCCTTCACCCTGTTCAGCGTGGGCTTTTTTATTCTCTGGTTCACCGCCAGTTTTGCCGCAGCGAGATATAATCTGTAGGGCAGCAGCCCTAATTTAGACGAGTCCATTGCTCATGCTTCTTATGGAAAGCATCTTCCGGAAGTTCGAATGTGACGAGGTAAAGCTCCCTTATTTAGATTGCAGGCCACGCTGACTATGCCACAGTCCCGCTAGAGGACTCTTGTGGTAATTGCTAGAGAACACTAGCCGGGAAAACGCCCACCTACCCACTCAACACTGCCGCGGCCCTTCCATGGTCGCTTATTCATTGAATCTGGGCTTACCATATCCACAGCTAACCAACAATACTTATGTTCGTTCCCTTATCCTCAAACCAGGAGCACTTCCAATGACATATACTCCTTTCCTAGCTCGTGTTACACGCTCGGACCACAGCGTTATGATTTGATATTCATTTCTGCTTATCTTTCACAATCAATCATCTGCTCTGTCAAATCTGGTACAGTAATGCATACTCTAAGAACAGAAGAAAACGAAAAACACTGAAAGAGCAAAAGTGGTCAATTAAGCAACTATACTGAAGAAGGAAGGTTTTGAACAAGGAAGCGCCACTGGTCGTGGCAGTAGGCGATATCATTTATGATCTTCAACAACCAGTCGACTGATCTTTCGGATCCCGGCTCAACAGACCCAAACTTACCCAAAATGCCCGTCCGTCGCTCGAGAAAAAATCTGCAATTTACTTGGGCCTTCAGTCAGAAGCAAAATGTCTTCCCCATATTCCAAGTTAGGCAGTTTCCCCTGTAAGGAAATATCACTGGAGCTTTTCTCATAACAGGATAAGGCTAGTCTCATTATCGTCTTAAGTACACAGATGAAAAGAAAAGTTAGAAGATGCAAACCTGGTGAGCACTAAATATAATGACAAACTCAGTTGAAAGACTACGATAAATGCAAAGTCAGGTTCGGTTGTTTGCAAACAGAGATTAGAAAAGTAGAGTGAAATTTGCCAAAACACCCTTCAGGGAGAGGGAATACCACTGAATTTCACGGTCGACTCACTCGAATGCCGCTTTTAGATCAAGGAAGACATAAATCGTGATCCTTCGAAAAGTGCACTTGTGTTCTAATACTTGGTCAATATAACTCCGATCAGGCCGAAAGCCGGCTTGATTCGCACGCGTAGGTCTTTCGCGAGTAACATCTAGTCGGCGGGAGATAGTAATCTCCATCAACTTGGATGCAGTGATCACCAAGATAAGTCCTTTATGGTTTTCATAGGCAGAACCGCCACCTTTTTTGTAGGGTGGCACAAACACCGATTCATACCGTTCCTAGGAATTTTAGTTAAATTTTTCCACCGTTCCTCAAAACGACAAAGATGACCGCAATGATCCAGCAGCCTTGTGCACTTTTCTGCAACCTGTCCCCAATGGCCTCCGTTTCTGATGAAGTACTGACATTTACTTGCATTACTTTACCTGTACACGTAGGTGTGGTAACTATGTGACCCAAACAAACTGCCCCCTAAAAAGCTTTCCTGAACTCTTAGGCTGACAATTGTGGGGATGAACCAGTGAGCCGTCGGATTTCTTAGTCACCTCGGTTATACTTGGGTTTCGAGGACCAGTGCCCTCATTAGCCGGTAAAAGTTTCTACTTTTGCCGGAAGCCGCAGTTTTCCCTATTCCCCTACATTCCTCTGTCGGTCACTGCTCGCGGTCATTTCCCAGGCCCCTGGCTAGCTGATTCTCAAGTGTGTATACATTTTGTTTTATGGGGCATTCCGAGAGATAGATCCAAAAGCATTCAACCGATCAGCTGAGGTCGAGAATATCCACCATTTCTGAGGTTCTTCTGGCTTGGATTCCTTCGTTCTCCTTGCCGTTATTCAGTATCCTTTTGTGGGAAAAAGAATTCTGAATTTTACAATTTTGAGGCTAATTGAGTACGACGCTGATGGGCAAATAGTGCAGTCGATAAAAACTCTTGTGCTAGATCACACATTTTGTCTGAGTCGGAAGATGCAAATGAAGTAAATAAAAAAAAACAAATAATGAATAGCAGATTTGAAAGTTGCCAATTTAAAGCTGTTAAATCCGAAAGTTCACGTAGGTTTATTGAAAATCGTACCGCACTTGACAATATCGAGACCAAAATGGAAGGAATTCAAATTGATTCAAGATCAATTTACTGAGGGGCAGATTATCTTACTGTAGCTTGCACAAGGTTAGAATTTCTCCGAAACNGCAATGATCCAGCAGCCTTGTGCACTTTTCTGCAACCTGTCCCCAATGGCCTCCGTTTCTGATGAAGTACTGACATTTACTTGCATTACTTTACCTGTACACGTAGGTGTGGTAACTATGTGACCCAAACAAACTGCCCCCTAAAAAGCTTTCCTGAACTCTTAGGCTGACACTTGTAGGAATGAACCAGTGAGCCGTCGGATTTCTTATTCACCTCGGTTATACTTGGGTTTCGAGGACCAGTGCCCTCATTAGCCGGTAAAAGTTTCTACCCTTGGCGGAAGCTGCAGTTTTCCCTATTCCCCTACATTCCTCCGTCGGTCACTGCTCGCGGTCATTTCTCATGCCCCTGGCTAGCTGATTCTCAAGTGTGTATACATTTTGTTTTATGGAGCATTCCGAGAGATAGATCCAAAAGCATTCAACCGGCCAGCTGAGGTCGGGAATATCCACCATTTCTGAGGTTCTTCTGGCTTGGATTCCTTCGTTCTCCTTGCCGTTATGCAGTATCCTTTTGTGGGAAAAAGAATTCTGAATTTTACAATTTTGAGGCTAATTGAGTACGACGCTGATGGACAAATAGAACAGTCGATAAAAACTTTTGTGCTAGATCACACATTTTTCTGAGCCGGAGGATGCAAATGAAGTAAATAAAAGAACAACAAACAATGAATAGCAGATTTGAAAGTTGCTAACTTAAAGCTGTTGAATCCGAAAGTTCACGTAGGTTTATTGAAAACCGTACCGCACTTGACAATATCGAGACCAAAATGGAAGGAATTCAAATTGATTAAAGATCAACTTACTGAGGGACAAGTTATCTTACTGTAGCTTGCACAAGGTTAGAATTTCTCCGAAACGACAGTTTCAAGTCTGCGAATCTGAAATGTAAAAAAATGGAAAGAAACCTTATGATCTGAGGTCTATTAAGTGTGTCAGTCAGCATAACCTTATAAAAATGGGAATCAAGATAGTGGAGTGCAGATATCTTGTCAAAAGGTTCTTAATTCGGGGTCATTTGAGATATCAGTAGTGAAACTTAAATGCACAATACAATGGACTTCGCATATGCACTATCTGTGAGAAATTGCCTGAATTTGAGATATTTGCTACTTTATGACTTAACTCTGGAAACCTGCTGACGAACAAAAGCGTTTTCGCTGATTCGTAAGAAAACCGTACTAAACAAATTTCGGAGTATAAGGCCTAATAAACAATGAAGATTACCAATGGCATCATTCGCGATTTTTGAGTGGTGCTAAAAAAATGTTGGATCATTGTAGATTGCGAATGAGGGAGTAGTTTGAGCCAATTGCGGCAAACTTGGCTGTGGTTAAGTCAGAGCATTTTGTCAACCTGGACTGCTGACCCAGGACCTCACACAAGACACAAGGTTGGCGTTACATTTACAGCGTGATCAGTCTCCGCTAGGTGCATTCCCAATGCAGTACTGGGTAACCTGTTTCTCCTACTGCTCAGTTGGGTAGAATACTACTAACAGATGTATCGAAACAAACAACGATTTGTGCGGTCAAAGTACACAACCTCACAGGATCGTGTGAATGTATGTGCAACTGTAATGACATTATTGGTAGGAATTTGAACTGGATTCGTCGCTTAGCTGCGAAAAAAATTGTGAGTGATGCATGTCAGTCTTTCTTGCATTATCTGTCTCAACAATTCACCTTTAAATGACAGCAAAAGGTCCACTGGCTATTTTCATTTTTGTCTGCATCAGCTTATCAGTCAAACGAGTTGGATAGAAGTCTCAGGAGAAAATCTTCCCTACGGTTTGTGACACTCTTTCAACTGCGTACGTCATGCGTCTTCTTTCTGCCCGGTATTTGAGAAACCTAATCACGTTACGTTTTGTGCTAATGGATTCGAAACTGTGAGAAGAAATGCTTGGCCTTTTGGCATCCTCCAAGGGTTCACTACCCACATAATTTGTTCTTCTGGATTGGGGAAATCCACAGATCATAAATATCATCATGGATACTCCTTTTCTCATCTTTCGTTTACCTAATTGATCGTATTCTCTAAACTTTTCGTAACATCCCGCTCAGTACAAATCACTGAAAGCATGCTTGTTCGTCAAATATTTTTTTCAGTGTGATCACTGACATTTAGGTTTTTTTCTACCGGAAACCGAAACCGGTTTTTCAATAAATACTTTTCATTTTTTATTAGTCCGTATCCATTATTTAATGATGTTCCTAAATTTATTTCATTGTTCAATTGACTGATTTTTCATCGACTAGAATATGTGTTTACTTTTTGAAACCATTGCACTTGCTGATTTTTAGTGAATATACACTATTTTTAGTTGCCTATCGCAAGCAGTCTTTTGAAGGTATACTGTCTGTTACAATCACCGGCTTGCTTGCAGCAAATTCTCAACGACAATTTGTTGACAAATCTTCAATCATTTTATCGTCACTAACTTTTTTTGAGTAAAGCAGACATAAATGCGGGACAAACAGTTGTCCAACCAACCCGGGTTTATTTTCTCACATTTGAATATTCTGATGACACGAATAAAATAATCAGGTCATTTTCACCGTCAGCACACACGAAAAAATTATTCCAATGTGTAATTAAAATACATAGTTCTAAAGAGCGCGTGGTAACGGTAAGGTGATTGGTCACATACCGCGCTAAGGTCATTCTTTCATTGAAAGTATTTCCTTCTGGAAGACACAATAGTTACGAACGGGGGTTCATTTATGATTCAGCCATTGGGTTCTACTATTTCACAGTAGTAATTTGATGAATAAATAACCTTTGAAATTATTCATTCATTAAATAATAAATGTCCAGCTTTTCTCCAACAGGTCTGAGATCATGAGAATGCCGTCGATTTAGGAAGTGATCGACTGTGGGAGGAACTGAACTTGCTACTTTATCCGCTGACGAACGCTGTTCGTTACCAAGGTGAAGAATATGCCCAGTTTGTCAGATATTATTGCCTGTTGAACTACAGACAAAGGCAACTAGTAAAATTCAACCACGTCCAGTTCCCCGCTTCTTTTCATTAGAACTTACCAGATTGCTCAGTTTTCCAAGCGCACTCACCGTCCGATTGGAGGTGCGGTGAAGAGTGGGATTTAATCAAAATGATATGTCCCCAATGTTCTCGTGATTTTTTGGAATAGATCAATTCAGCATCAGGTATAAATGTCAACACGTGTGCGCTACTTTGTTACAAATACGAAAAGTCATCGGTTTCTCATAGTTAATGGCACGGGGTGCAGGGAGACGTTTGAAACATGGAAACTAGCAATGAACCTCCTCCTGTGCTTCTTTCTTTCGGGAATTTGAACCATATGTTTTACGACTTTGTCTTTAATTGATCCACCAGACAAATTGGGATCGGATGAGTAAAGACATGTGTTCAAAGTTTATGATTGTCGAAATGTCTGACATACATGTTACTATTCCTACCAATACAATTTATTTGGTTCCTCGAGCTCATTTGTAGTGCCATCCCGTCCGTAATCTGGGAGGAGGGGTGTGGATCAAACCGCCCTTAAGGTTTTTCAAACTCGGTTGTCTTGGTTCCAGTTTGTGCGAAAAAAAACGACACGTGCAACGTAGCTGAGATATTTAGACCTGAAAATATTCAACCCATTATCTAATCAGAATTGGGGTAACACATCACTCTCGATGGAACATTTGAACACATTTTTCTATTTTTAAACGCAATATTTTAGATTCTAAATTGTCTGGTATTTTAGTTATTTCGTTAATGACTTTCCGGGAACCAAAAAGTTACTTAGAGCAATGGAGAGGCAACAGAACGTTAACAAATTGCGCCAAGTCATCAGACAAAATGTAGGCTTGAATAAGCCCGCCTATTTCATCCTGAATATCATAGAATTCTCTGTTTTTGTATTAGTTTAACCTGTTCCAAACTATAGATTTTTGTCTTAATTGTCTGAGTTCAAAATCGGTCAAAAAACTGGTTCAATCGACTGTTCGCGAACGTATACGAATACATTTTCTGGCGGCAAAAGAGTTCTCACCCGCAATTTCGTTTTACTTTTATGCTCAGGCGGCGAGAGATATTGTGTTATTACCCGCGGCGTTTTACCGGGTGACTAGTTTGCAGGTGTTAATTTCCGTGATAAGCTCATTCGACTACATCACGTGTTCCGAGGTTGCATTGAAGTTAGCACAGATTATCCAGCAAAAAAACTAGGAAAGCGATTACATCTCTGATGCTGACCACTGAGAATAGAAAGAGCCGAACTAATTTGGTAATGTATTAGAAAGAGAATTTTATTCGTAAGTGAAAGCTTACTCGCATTTCTGTCTCCAAAATTTAACACGGTAAGCTGTACTCAGATCGATGACTACTTTTTACCGGGGTATCGCATGTCAAGAAAAGATCAAGCAACGAACTGGATGATTATCTGTTATACACCAAGTGGTTTGCATCGAATTTTGGACACGACAAAACAAGTATAGTTTCAAATTGAAAATTCACTAAACGTTTGACAGTATTTTGTTGTTGATCACGTTTCTGTCTCGATGGCGAACAGAGCGAAAGGCAGGGGAAATTGGGCCCACTCGGATGGGCAAACTTGCAAAGCGAACGTTTTTTGGAAGGTCAATGTCGACGAATCCACCAAATTTTATAGCAGTTTATCATATTCGTTGTCATCGTCATTATGACCATACAGCTTAAGACAGCAGCGTGTGGTAAAAGTTAATATCGAATGCAAAGGAGGTTGGGAAGAACATTTGCCACTCTTTTGGAGAAGAAATGACCTGGTAGAAGGCATTTGGTTGAAGGTGGCGGCACGCCTGTTAAGTCTCCCCGCGAAGCCATTGTGTATTCCTGGCTTTCAGTGAGAATGACATTAGGAAAAACTTAACTCGTTAATTTTCATTAGTAGGGGCAAGAACTGGAGACGTGACGGCACACGCATGCCTTTTGGTTAGAACGTCCATGGTTCAAATCTTGGGTTTGACGCAGGATATGACCTCCAATGAAGACGAAACTTGAGTCTGGTGCTTCCTGAATATAAGGTTGATCGAATGACCCATGGATTGTGTATTAAAGATGTAGTCAACTTAAAGTAGAGTGAACTCCCACTGACTCATGTTCCAGTAGAATGACTTAATGCATAAGGTGGGCATGAACTAGTACAGTGCTTTATGAGGACTAACACCAAAATCAGTCAATTTTCAACTATTTTCAGGTATGATTTAAATTTTTTATAATGCCTTAACTATTTGAATCGGACCAGGTTATGGATCAAAATTACCTACTGTCTCTTTTCTTTCGCAAATGAACAATTTTCCCCAGATAGGATTTCCCATGCCTTTCTTGTCAAAGGTTGTTTGAAAGTTGAAAAAATTCAGGTAGGTAGCTTTTGATTAACAAGTTCCCAAATGACAGGTTGATTGCAATTAGTTGCCATGACTGCTAAACCAGTGCTGCATGTGTGTGTACGAAACTAGCTGCTGACTCTGCGTGGCAGAGAAATGATATGCGTTGGTGATGATAGACAAAATGCGTCTTACTCGGATCGCCCGTAGATTGACTAATCTTGTGGTATGGATATTTTTCTTAATACCAGGAATGTAATTCTGGTAAAAGAACACTTTCGTGTGATCAAATGTGGATACAGATTCCACGGAGTAGAAGCAGTGTGCAAAAAAGACATTCATAATAATAATATGCGTTGCCGAAGCAATGATTTCAGATCTCTTCTTTCTTCATGGACCGTTTGATTTATCGATTTCCACATGTCAGTTAGTCAGCCAATCGGTTTGTCATGTGACCAAGACTAATACAGATGACAAATCGATGCTTGCTCAACTATTGCAAACCCTTGGTACTTGCGTGTGTGTGCTAATGTGCAATTGAGACCGGGTGATTGTAAAAGTGCTATTCTGCATGTGAGCACTGCGAGTGTGCTACAACTGGCATGTTCCATCGCAGTACAATCCTAACGGATCCGTGAGCACTTGCGTTGTTGCACACCTGCTGGAGCACTGCACGTATCTCATGGGATCTATCAAGATCCAGGCCAGTCGCAAACAGCTTCCGTTTCGTAGAAACTGTTAGTTCGTTCCAACAGTCTTTGTGTTGATCTAAGTTAAGTTGCGAATAGTATACATATTTCTATTCCATTAAAACATTTGGGTGAGAAATACTACTCCGCTCCCAACCGTTTTGGAAAAATCGCAATACGGAATCCGACTGGCAAAGAATATTCCGAGGCTGGGAATTTTTTGACAACTGAATTGCTCAAATTTGTGATTCGCTTTGGGTTATAATCACAAAGACAGATATTAGACGTTGCACTCCAAATCGATTCCCCATTTGATTTTTCTTGTTCAACGTGGGAATCCTTTAATTCACAATAAAATTGACTAGCAAAAATTTGTCTTGATTTGTTTTCACTATAGTTAAATACTAACCCAGGATCTGTTTCTGGCTATAGTTACGGTTAGTGTATCAAAACTGGAAGTTCATTTTGGAAGTCTGAACATCAAACAGAAATAGAAATTCTAAATTGAACAATCTGCGACCGAACCCGTTCGGACATGCAAGAACTGATGCATGAAACACTATAAGTGTTAAAATCATCAATGAAGATGCATTATGCAGCCTTCTTATCTGTGGTGAGATCCACCAGAAACGCGTATCCACCCAGTCTTTGTCGAGTCTCAAACCCGGACAGAACAATTGTGAGTGGAATACGCAAGTTGTTAGGCCACTCGTATTAACTGTTCGCGGCTTGTCCGGACATTCAAGGTGCGTTCTCGAGTTACTGGCTGTTGAAGTCCTTATCGTCTTCTCTTAGGGCGATCGATTATAATGGTAGATGTCAATTCTGTGAAAATTTGATTTTAAGATTTATTTGCTAATCACACTGGTACAATTAGCTCACACGAAAAAGTTCATACTATCTGGAAAATGAGGCTGCTTTTGATAGATTTGTGCGAGTAATCCGAGCTGCGTATCACTTGAGTTAAAATTCCGGGATCAGATTTAGTATTGGTTTGGTACAGGAGTAGGCAAGAAGGGTTAATTAATAATTGAATTAAAGTTTGAAAGCATCGTACACCTGGATTGGGTCACAAAATTTCTCCATCACGATGACCGTTTGGCGATCATTTATTGGTCGATAAAATTTCATGACTGAGTTCCAAAAATATCACACCAGAGTGAGGAGATACAAAGCGCAATTAGGAAACTATATTTATAAATAGATACTACACGTGGTATCCTTTATCACGGAGCACTGACCATGGGTTTGATATGATTGAGGTATAAGACTGCCCAACTGGTGCATTTAAAAATGTGTCCTATATAACCCAGTGACAGATATGAACGCTATATCATTTCATGTTGGTTTTCAACAAACCATAATGGCTAAGACTTTCCACTCACTATCGTTCATCTCGTGTTCGCGTCCCAGTTCCGACTCGGTGGACATGCATCGGCTAATGATTCTCAGCACGGTTCAAATAGGTATAAAATACTTTCACGATCTCTAGTGGCAATTTGAATGTTCACACTGCACGACATCATGTGGATAAAGTAGAGCTATTTGGAAAGCATCTATCCAATCGCAACATGAATGTACTAACAGGAGGACCGATTTGTGCGGTTACAGAAGCTAATCGGACTGATCGGTTTCTGTTCAATGACCAGGCTGTTGGGACATATCATAATTGTGTCTAGGTTGTTTGAATTACCTACTGGCGTGCCATTTTCAGCGCGAGCCAGAGTGAATATAATAGCGACAGTTTCACATGGATTTTTTGCATTACTGACCCATGTATGACACGATTAGACTTGCGTACCTAGCCGATCACGTAGGCGATCAGCTGTCACAAATTCCGTTACTAATTTTCATTACCAGAAGAGTGTATTTCAGTCATCTGGCAAACCGACAGTTTGGTGTGTTTTCCATTTCTTAAAAAACGAAAAAAACAGAGGAGAAAACAACAGGCTGTTTAAAACGTCTGATTTCGAAACAACCGCTATCTTCCCAAATGACTTGCGGTTAAGAATTAAGTACATTCACATGCTAAAAACTCACCTGCCCTGTGTCTTTACTACCCGCGTTCGCCGCGAAGCTAGATGGTCGATAGGACCATAACGAATCAAACTCGACATTACACGGAGGCCTGTAATAGAATAACAACGAAGTGATAAATATTCTATTTCACACATGTTATCCGATCGACGTGATGAACAATAATGACCGGTAAGTCTGAAAGTGACTCTCTCTCTCTCTCTCACACACACACACTCGCCAGTATGCGTTGATTTGCATGTGTCACACAGTGAATATTTGAAAGGCTCGCACTTGGTTAAACGACAGTTTACGGTGAACCGGCAGATAAGAATGTATTCACCACAGACCACGTTCCACGACTCTTTCGAACACAACATAGCCAAAATATGCCGTAACTATCGAATTGAACAAAAAGTATCAAAGTCATCTAACCAAACAATTGTTACAATATGTCAGATGAAACAGACGGAACGAGGTCTAGGGGAGTAAAACTTTGATTGCTAACTTCTGTACAAGAAACAGACCATTGGGTTGAGACCTCGTTCAATCGAATGAGCCACAGAACTGAGTGCGATCAGTTTATATTCGGCTTAAGCGGACAAATCATTTTTGAAAAACTATTAGTAACAGGACCAACTGACGTAAGGAGTGTATCGAAAAATCGATGCGCCATTTATTGGTTTTAATTGTGAATGATATGCTGTCAATAACACGGGATTGTTTGTAGGTGTAATGTGCCAACGTTTTGACTACCGTGGGTAGCCTTCCTCAAGACAAGTTTTACGATCAAAAGCTTGCCTTGAGAAAGACTACCCACGGTAGTCGAAACGTTGGCACATTACATCTACCAACAAAGCTGTTATTGACATTATATAATTCACAATTATTAGTAACGGGGTTGAAAATATTCGATTCTAATTGCACAACGATTACGAATTAAATATCTTGCTGGGGTCAGTATAAAGTTGTCGGACGAATGAAAGAGTACGTTAACGTAAAAATGGCTTAAAGTTGACACCCGTTTTAGTCCTCTTGAGGATGAATATTTAGCCTAGTTGTTTAATGGAAAACCAATTATCCAAATGAAAACAATTTTACTGCCTGAAAAAAACTTGAATCAGCTGAAAGACTGCATGACGAATGAGTGCTGTGTTATTTGTCTACATCTTCAAATGAACCTATTTGCATTGGACGTGCCCTTCTGTGTAATGAAGCTTCTTACTTTCACGCTTAACGTTACTCGTATCTTATCCAGGTCCCTAGTTTGCAAACCCAATGGGGAGATGGGTTTCAACGATAATATTGTCTGGTTTACAAACTTTACAAATATTTCCTCCACATTGGCACTCGGATAGACTGTTTTTGACACTCTATTGGATTCCCTTTCTTTTGTGATGGGACAAATAGAAAAAAAAACATTTTCATAATCTGAAAGTATGTAATGGGCCAACAAAGACATTAGCAATGGGGACGGACATTCAACTGTTAACTTTTTTTAAAGTAAACTTAGAGGTTGTTGCTCATCTGCCTACGGTGAGTAGGGAAACACTAACCACGGAGATGACGGGATAGGAGAGTAGTAAGCACACACCCTGGACGAGCATAAGCAACCGCGGAGCCAGTCATGTGCTTCCGGGGAGATTTTGTCTACCCATTCGTACGCGAAACCTACCACTGACCAAAAGGTCACACTTTGGGATTTTGTCTCCTCTTTCGGAAGATCGGTCTTATCTGGTCGACGAAAATGTGCACTGAATCAGCGTATGATTTTCACCTTGATTTATTACTCATATACAGTCCAAACGGTCCACATGAAATTTCGTTCTACCAAACGAGTGGTGATTCAGACCGGCAATGGGGATGCTGTAATCCAATCTTTTATCTTTGACGACCAGTGTAAATATAACACGCATTGCAATTTTTGCCCAGCGTAGAATTTTTCCAATTCAACCCATCTGTTTACTTTAAAATTTCAGCCGAACTGAAAGGAAATTCGTTTTAAGAAAAGAAACCTATCTTTAAACAGAAATTTTCCGTTACCCTGCCTACGTGCACTGAGAGAATTATGAAGAAATTCACTCTGTCCCATACGACAGACAGTGATTCCTCACGAAGTGCCCACAGTTTACACGGGTCGAATGAAGTTCAACCGGAAACCGAACTACCCAGAATTACCGTATTGAATATCGTGTTCCCCAGTTTCGGGAAAAAGGTCAGTTTCAGATCCACATTTCGTTTTTAGACAAAACCTTGTCAAACACAAGAGAGTACTGATTTACTGCATCCCTTTCTTTTATCCATTAGTTGCAGTGGTCTTAAACGATCATGTTAATGCTTAGTTAGAATGTCATTCGAAAAAGAAGTGGGTTTCCGCCTTACACAGCCGGTTTAGACATTCCGACATAGACAATATGCTTTCGTTTATCGTTTTCGTTTTTTTATCATTAAGATGACAGTGCGCATCATTTTTCAGGAAGGGTGCCGCGACTGACACATGTCCGACAAATTGGGAAGTTGACTCGTGGTGGGAGAATTCGAACTCACGATCTTAATGTCGAAAAGTCGTGGTCTAGTTCGCTTGACTACCGGCACTCAGAAGTCAAACTAATTCAGGGTTTCGACATTTGACAAGCTTTGTCATGCTATTGGGACTGTAGCGAGTGCATGAATGAGTTAGGCGACCTTCCTGATGTGGAACAAAACGACTTTAAAGCAACCATGGTATCCCCACGATAATCACAGTTCGCAAACTGTATGCTTAAGTGGAATTTTGAAAATGAAACGCACCGACCAGTCAAAAAATATGAGGTGACGCTAACTGATTCCTTTAGTGCTTGATAGTGAAATGCATACAATTATCTAAATTCGCGCAAACTACCAGTCGACAGACATGCCACGACCAATTTGGTCCTCGACACTAATCAGTCTTATCAGTTGAAATAGATTGACGCCGATAAACGCCATCTAGTGGATGGCGTGATTTACATTAGAAAGTTTTGAAATGGCTTCGAGAGGTACAATGATCGTCTATCTAACAAATCCTATGCCATCTTGAGACACATCAATATGAAGTCAAAACTTCTGATCTCTTCTAAACCAAAAAAACACTAATGGTGTTGATTCAAGAAGGAAGACATCAGTCATTCTGTGAGAGTAACTGATTAAATCTGTACCGTTTGAGACAGTTTATTGTCTTACCTTCCAATTCTCCTAACAGTGAAAATGATATACGTTGTTGCACCATTGATAAAGGAAGTGAAAAATAAATGGTAAAAGATAAAAGTCACACCATTTTAGAGAGTGCGTCATAATCATATGAGAACTGCCAATTGGGCAACTTGACCGGCCGCTGGAAGATCCGAACTCGCCACATTCAGGCTGAAGCGTCATGATTTAGGCTGTCTCAGAACCGCAGGATTTGTGATCTTGACTGTGAGATGACTGATACATCGATTCATGCAATTAAATTTGTACTTAACAAACCGAAATTTAGAAACATTTTTTGGCTTTTGTTCTGGCTCCGGTCGCGTCAGTGTACCGAACCAAATTGTATCTAGTAACTTATTGTTTGCTACTGTTTGCGACAGTTGGATATGTACAAAAAAGCTGCCACACGATTGTGTGTGCTGAAATTTCGTTTGGAATCTTCGTGTCTCCAAACTACTTCTGTCCTTGATGTGACATTAGTCAGTCAGTCGTAGATCAGACAAACTCTCTGGCATTTGAGTCACCTTCTTGGTAGGTCAGTCCAAACTAAAACCGTTGGTGTGTTTTAGTCCAGAACATGTGTTATACCTCCTAAAAGAGGACATTTGGCAGTTGTATCTTAGACTCCTTTAAAATATTGAGTTATATTCTGTGGCAGACTCAAAAGAGTGAATCAGTCAAGTCACTTCAAGTCAGCAGATTTTCGTGCACCCAAACGGATGCCATGTCGTGAAAATAAAGATGCCGTTGGGGATTAGTCTAAACGGAGTCAGATTTAGGCAAATGATTTCTATGTTGGACCTTTAAACCATTTGGAATGTTTATTACTGTCGCTTCTAGAGAGACGAAGCGACTATCTGCATGAGAGGCTATCCATTTTATTATCTTTTGAATTTACGGGTATGCATCAATTGTTGCAAGTTTACCCAGAAGATTTCGGTCAGTTTTGAGTTTGTACGGACAAAACGACAATTGCCAACGTCGGTGATTTCCCCGCTCGCATATCGAGGTGGACAGTGACACTTTCTTTTGCGCGTTCTGTCACGAGTGCATACGTGTCTTAGCGGATATTTTGGGAGTGTTTATATAATCCTTCACCATTTGGTGACCCACAACGTAGAAAAGTCAAAAGGGTAAGCAATTTAAAAGATGAACCAAGGAGAAGGTTCTTCTGATATTCTTGCAGTTTGTGTTTGGGAATTTTAAAAATTTTTTCGACTTTGGCCGGCGGTGGCCAAAGGATAAGGTCGTAGCGTTTGGAAGTGTAGGTCGCGGGTTTCAAGTCCCCCTTTTGCCGGTTAACTTCCCCACTTGGCAGCCCTCTACTGGCCGCGGCTCCCTTCCTGAAAATTAATGTACATTGTTGTTTCATTAATAAAAAGGAAGTAAAAGATAAAAGAAAGATGTTGACGCGAGATTTAGGAAAATTCCGACGTGACCGATTACCGCCGACGAACAGCAAACGAAAATAAGACACATGCAAAACCAGGAAGCAATGTGAGATCAAAATCTTATTTTATTTCATCCGGTCAAACTAAAGAAAACCGTATACAAAAAACTTCATCTATAAATTTGATTGGAACTTACTTTTGTGTATTTTTTCTTCGTACTCCCTATTGGATGAAATTCACATGTTTATTAATCTGGCTGTTCACAGACGTGCCTTAAAGTGATTGGTGATGCCGTACTGTTGGATATCAAGCGTAAATTACTGAAAGCTTTCGGTGCATTACTAAGTGACGGTCAAAATATGGGTCTTTATCTCCCTGGAACGGGAGGTAAAATTGGAAAATTTTTGGAAGAAGAACGTCTCCTGTCCGAGTACGCTTGTGAAAAACCGGAAATGTTCCTAGAGGTAAGTCAAATTATTCTTCCAGTTTAAAACTAATACAATAAATTCTGTGCAGTTTATCTACAAAAGACGTATGGTACCCCCGATTTCTATCAATTCTCCGCTGGTGGAAAAGTTTTCCAAAGTGAGTGATCAAATATTTCCAGTTTACCAATATTTTCATTTATATTGAAGGACTTAAACAAAGCATTTTTACGTTATGTGGCACGAGGTGATCATAAGAAGATAGAAAAAATTCTTTCCAAAGGATTCGATCCGAATTTTCAATGTCCAAAAACTGGTGGTAAGTGTGAAATTTACTCATCACTTACGAACTGTCACGTGTCTTTTCTGTAAAGAAACTCCACTCACTCTGGCTGTTACTCGATCGAAGCCTTACAGTGTGATCAGTGCATTGATTGCCGGAGGTGCACATCGTGACTACTATTCAAAATGTGGAATGACCCCGTTGCATAAAGCCGCCGCGTCACGAAATTTTGAAGCGGTCAAGGTTAGTTTTCCTGTCCTTCCATTGAGTTTTGCTGATGTATAAAAGAAATCTTTTCTTTGAACGGATAATAAGTCTAAATGACAACTTTTTCCCCCTTTTGTTTCTTTCAGACTTTGCTCGATTTTGGCCAATCACCGAATTGTCGTGACCGAGGCGGTCTGACTCCACTTTATGTGAATATATTATGCGATCCAGACAAGCGTATTTGTCATAGACTTTTGTATGAGCATTCTGAAATTGGAGTATCCAATACGGAAGGATTGCAAGAGATACATCAGGCAAGCGCGTTTTTCTTTCGTTTTGAATCGGGTATCGCTTTCTGGATTCACAGTTTTCACATGCGCTTGTTTGCGTTGAACCTATTTTGAAGCAGTTTCACGCCGAATGTACTATTCATCCATAAAATTGGATGTTGTTTTATATTTAATTCGTAAGATTTGATACAGATTAACAAAACAGGACACGCTCACCCAAAATACGTCTCCAAAAAGAGGACAGATTCTGAAGCATTTTGTGGTCCATGCCCTTACAGAGATATCCTTGTTCAACAGATCTTATTTGCAAAATATGAGAACGAACAGCCTCATTTAACCTTGAGTATCGGAAAAAACACGGTGGTTCAAACCACCGATCACTTGCGAAATGCTACGAGGAGAAATTAGATGATACTAAAAAATGGCACTGATTTAATCACTATCACCACACACACTCACACACAGACACACACACACACACTCACACAGCGACACACACTAGCCTTCAGATTGTGAAATCGTTAACTATGAAACATTTATTTCTTATCATTCATCAGAAGGCGTAAACAAACACAGTGTGAACCACTTCCCTTCGCACCGCTTCTCGTTCTTGAAAAATCAAGTTTCCCGAACTTGTTGATCATACATATACCTAGTGTTTGGATGCGTTCTAAAAAGCCGATTGCAAACGGCCACAGACAAACTTGGTCTTCAGTGAGGGGATTTAAACTCGTCACGGTGGAATCACTTTGCTGTTTAGTTCTTTGCCTCTCAGGATACGAGCAATCTTTGGGCCCAGTTTCTTATCTGCTTTCTGCACTGAATGTCACCGGGGAAGACACAATAACTTTTTGAGTAAGTGAAAATGTTCTACTCCCAAGTGAGACAAGTTACGCTAGAGTACAATCAATAACGAATTAGCCATCGAACTGATACACGTCATAACCATATGTCACTGAATTCGCTTACGTAAACCTCAGCTTTCGATAATACGCTGTTGAATGTTGGACCGTCAATCTACCATAATTTACAGAGGTGGTTGCTTTTGACGGAAGTCTACACGTGGTGTAAGGCCTAAAAACGATGACATGACAATAAATTTAAGTTTTCCGAGAAAAAAATTATACTTATCGCTGGAATAGAATTAACAAAGCACATTGTAGGTTGCTCGTGGAATGGTTAGGATTACCTGTATCAAGTTGTGTAAAGTTAGCGAAAGAACGCCATTCATTCCAAGTCCGATCAGGCTATGTTTGTTAGTGCAACCTTAAATGGAAGTAGATAAATAAAAGTAGCTTCAATTTCTCTTGGGTGAATTGGGAGAGGGCGTAAATGTGGTGAGCATTCTGTCCAGTGATCCACTGGAAATTCGTGCGAACAGTTCCATCTGACCTTGATTTATCAGCTAGATTTTGGTGTTGCGCTTTGTCAAAATATGTTGAATTTTTTTTAACTATTCAATACATGATTTATCGGTTGACTGGCACACCTCAGGTGATTAGTTGTACCATTAAATGTGTCAACAAACCCATATACGTGTTCCTAGTCCATTTTCATGTGACAAAATTTCAAGTTTGTTTTTGTGCCCGAAGTACTGGGTTGAAGCTAGGCTATTCCCGTTTGCGGAATTTGTAATATGAAATGGGTTGTGAGCGTTTAGAAATCCCAATTTTAACTAATGAGTTTGACCTCGTTTCTGTGATTCGGTTATCAAACTCCCGAGTGTAACCCTCAACTAAGCCTCGTATGGGAAACGAACGGAATTAAATTCCTACAACTAAATCCAGATGCTAACTCAATATGCAGACTCAAATCGATTGAAACATGTATAATAATGTGGTTTGAAAACTGTCCTCGACAGCCACTTCTCAAACGGTTAATTCTTCTGCGAGTCTTACGCAAGACCCGATCGATATGCGATAGAATCGGATTTTCCACAACAGGAGTGCAAACGCCAATTAGCTATTACAAATTATGCTCAGCCTTTCTGTTTACCTTTTGTAAAGTGACCGGTAAGGTGAATTCAACGGTTGTAACCGGGTTTGTTGTTAGTTTTCATCGAGGGACTGACGTATGTAACACTGAACGGTTACTTGCATAATACACACAGGGGAACCGTGTTCACGGTAACTTAGATGAGCCGAGTTTTCGTTTGCTAAGCAGAAGGTCGCTGGCTCTATTTCCGTTCGCCGCGTTGAAAGTTGGATGTCCACTGCCTAAGCGATCTCCACAATCTATCCGAAATTAGTTATGACAGCTACTTTTATATCCTTCGCTATGTGTTGAACGCCACTTTTGTGTGACAAAAGTTCTCCTCAACGGGATTCGATAGCTGAAAACTATTGTGTCAGCAAGATAACTCATGCAAATTACAAAAAAAATATTAACTTAAGATTATCATTTGAACTGTCTATTCGACTACTGAGTTTCGTACAACACAGGAACCAACTGCCACAGGCCGTACCTGTTCCTTGACACCTTGTAGTTTCCGCTCGCAGAACAAAAAGAATCATTTGTAATAATGTATTCTGTCTGGAATTGCAGAAATATCTAATAAGATATGGTAAAGAAACATTGTGAAGTGTTAGCGAATCAGTCAGGTTCCAAACACTAAAACAAAGATACGAGAAAGGATTGTCATTACGTTTATGCCAGCTGAAACCACGTTCCGATAACTCAAAAATATCGTGAAGTACATATTAGTAGTAGAAGATTGAATGTTTGCATGAAACAATTCACCATTTGATATCGTCGCTCAACTCACCATTAGGAAACCTGCAGAGGAGTCATCCATCAGTAGGGGTCGATTACAATGCGCTAGCGGACAGTAGCCGTGCAAATCAGTGACGGATAGGTGCAACATCATGTGGTGAGGTTCAATAAACCGTTGAGAGCCTGCCCGGTAGTACAATGACTAAGGCGTTCGACTCAAAATCGTTCGTCCCGGGTTCGCGTCCCAGTTCGGGTGCGGTGGATGTGCACTGTTAATGATCCCTAATAAGAACGAAACAGCTGTACAGTGCTTCCATGGTTTCTCAAAGGTGAGTTGAGTGATGATATCACCTGGTGAATTATGTCGTGAAGTGTTAGTTAATTTCGCGTTTGGTTGACCACCTGATAGTGTTAATGGTCTAGTCTTATCACAACATGCGAATACCTCCTGTGAGATTCCTGAAACGTGCAATCACCGGTTATTCTGATAACAAAAATTCATCTTCCGGTACGAACTCCAATAGGATGTGATTTGACTTGGTTGTCTGCGACTGCAACGTTGACGGCCGCAGCTATTGACTATTTGCCACAGCACCGCGTGTCCGTGAAGCCTTGTTACTAAGCTTGTCCTGAGAACCACACGTAATAAAAATAATTAATCAGGCAAACCATTGCTTCTCTGCATATTCTCCGCACGATCATCAAAGCACGATTTCAGTTTCTGTTTTTCAACCGTTGGTATGATTACACCCAGAATTTTCTTCTATTTTTGTATGTACACAAAGCGCGAACAAATTAACGATTAGAGGAATCGACAAAAATGAACGAATGATTATTGGAAATTCAATAGCTCAATACTGAAATTAATGCTGAATGTACCAAGAATTCATTGGTTTATTCATGCAATTCAGTATCTTACCATTCCGCGATAGATATGAAAATTCAATTTAATACCCAACATATGCTGATTGTCCCAGTGTTCTGATTTCAGCCGTGTATTTTACTTAAACGTTTGTCCCAATGAGAGTTTCGAATCTGACACGAATTGGAACACTGATCTTATAGACGAAACAATCTGGTTTCTAGTCGAGACGTGAAAAACAACGTCGTATTCTTATGGTTTTTGAAAACTGTTACCAATACGACAAATCTACCGGAAATTTCCCTATGCGCATAGACTGGTACCACTGTCCACGTGAGTAATATGCCTTTTGTTTTGTTCCTTGCAGGCTGCTCGATTGAATCGAGTGGAACAAATCAACTTGCTAATCATGTATGGTGCAGATGTGAATTCACGTTGTGTTCGACCATCTGGTCCCCTGAGTGATATCGCTCTGATCCCAACCGTCCCGCTATCCACCAGCGGGGATACACCATTGCACGTGGCCGCATCTGCAGGTCAACGTGAAGCAGTCCTTCGTCTACTATCCTGGGGTGCAGATCCAACATTGGTCAATCTGGCCAGTCAGACCGCTGTTCAGCTGGCCCAGGCGTGCGGGCATGCCGAATTGGCCGAGACCATACGCTTATTTCGAGGTGATTCTGCAAACGGGGCATATGGTAAGTTTCAATGAGATTTTCGTCAATCATTTTGGTTTCTCAGGGACTATTCAACCTCAAATTTCCGTGCTGGGAACAGACAGACGAACGACTCTGGAGACTAAAAGATATGTTGTCCAGGCAATACCGTAATTTGGTTTATTTCACTTAGCCTAGTACTCAGCGAAGCAACATCTTGAGTAGAGACAAGAGCAGGTGTCACACGGAATTTAGGGCTTACTTTTGGTCACGAATTGATAAGCAACATTGTGAATTAGAAACCTATCTCACACTCCAAGTCCGTCACGATGTTTCTGTGCAGGGTACAAAGCCTAGGACATTTGTAACTTACCTTCCTCAGGCAAACTAATAACAGTTTCTAGAGGCTTGCCGTCGGATCATTTTAACGTTTTCTGTCATTTGGTTTTGGAATATATTTCTTGGTAGTTCGTTGGGATTTATAATGTTTGACCAAGTAAAGAAGGCATTTTACACTGAGTCCATTCCAAAAAGGAGTGCAGCATCTCTAAATGGGTAAGCTGTTAAATGTTTAAACTGTATATATTTATATATACATTTATATTACAGAGGGTAGAAGGTGCGCGTTGAACTGTGATGTATACTGTGACGTTTGGATCCAAACTAGGACTCGTTGTCAAATATTATATATATATATATATAAATTTATATATGCCTTCCGGGCTTTAGTCTTGGTCAGTTTATAAATGTACTCAACCATTATCTGGAGCCTTACCACTCATTCATCAAATGCGAGACCGTGGCTTAATTTGTCACCATTGTCGATTCGGAAGTTATGGACTAAATGGATGGACTAAAACCGGAGACTGTCACTTAAGCAGTTGCGTTTTCGGCTTTCATTCTGCCCTCATCTTGACGGCAATCCTTCAACGCCATGGATCAAAATGAACCAGTTAAAAAGTGTGACTAATGTGCCAAGATTTAGAGCTCAGGTTGTTGACTGCACTTCAAAAGCAGAGGTCCTAGAAAGGCGAATACCAACAGTCACACAGTAGGAATAGCCGTGTCACCAAGACACAAGAGAACAGAAGCAACGAAACTGAGACGGAGACATCGATGATCAGTAGAAAGTGAAGGACGTAGGGAATTGTACAGTAGATAAAATTGCTTCATAGATGTGTCTGTGAGTGCTTTTGAAAAAAATACATCAGACAAAACAGTACAGCCGCTACATGGGCATCACGTGCAATCGGAGATAGTTACAATTTTGTTTCAGTTCGTGCTTTCATATTAGGAATAGTGGATAACCAGCAAACATACACAAGCACACAGTGAATTTCAATGACGTGCACACATGAGTCTCGAGGCCAGTTGGCCTTGAGCGCGAAAAGTGAAGGAATGCGACTGACAGGAATGTCATATTGTGCTGCCGTGTTCAAGGTTAGGCAGAAATTCTGCCATGCACGAGAGCGAGCGAGAGAGAGAGAGAGAGAGGGACAAGGTGCACCTAAGCAGCATTAAAAAATTACCCTCTTTTATCATCACACTCGGAGTTTGGATAGCCTTTGTCTGGAAGATGCGGTTGAGTTCCACAGACAGTTTTTTCTTTGGATTTTTTGAAGATAGAAATGTGAATTAATCTAATACTTCCCCGGGGAACAACTGAACGAATAGGTTGTACACACTCGCATTCGCATATGTGGCAATCTAAACCTTATTTCAGTGAAAAATGAAATTGGCAGAACCTCCCGATCGCTGGGTCGTGATTTTTCACGGTCTGTTTATTCTCCCATTTAGTGCGGTCATTGCACTGGCAAACAGTGTAGACATGCAAGAAAACAGATTACACTTCCTCCGGGATTAGTTCCGAATATCGATCAACTTACTGAAACTTTAGTCAAGATTTTATTAGTTGTATTGAAACGGACTTTTTAATTTGTTTGCTGAAAGCATCAAAACAAGTGACTGTTTAAGCAAAGTAATCTGCAACTATCAGATCTTTTCAATCGCCTAGTTTTCCCACTGACTTTGGCAGCCGTATGCTGTTTTGATGGTTTCGAAGTCGACAAGATGAAGTGTGCATTGAGTTTTTTTGGGAATCTGCTTGTATGGTGAAATTGGATCACCTCCAATTTGATAGTTGTATATTCATTTACAATAGTTTCTCTAATGATTAATGATCCGCTTTTTAGATAATTTTCGATGAAACACCTAGTTGCAGCTGCCGAAACTCGGTTTATGTATGGAATTTTCCCTTCATTGTTTCAGGCACATGGTGATCCTGGGTGTTTGTCTTTGTCTTTGTGTGCGGGTGTGTGTGTGTGTGCATGTAAATGGTCACGCAGTTCATGACTGAATCTAGCTGAGTTGTGGTTTGAGGTAACCGCACTGTGGCTTTGAATTGAGCGCTGATGTTTTTGTCGAGTTAAAAAGTAACAGTTGAGAAGGATTTTCAAGGTATCACTTGAAGCTTTTTGTCGTGAGTAATGATAAAAACCGGTTGGAATGATAATGGGACTAGTCCAGCAAATAAGAGACGGTTACATCTTGTGTATCATCGAAATTGTACTTGATTGATATCTACGTAATTTACAATCTATAATGTTGATCATGATCGCTCGGTGGTCGGAACTCTTATATTTTAAGCCTAAGGTCATCGGTACGTTTCCAGTTGATGACCACAACTCGTGGACTCAAAACAAAACAATGAAATTCTGCCGTAATTATGCTCAAAATTATTGATTACAATCACGCCAGCTTCTCATGTGGCTTCTCGCTAGTTTTCTCGAAAGAAGAGTACATTCAAGAAGCACAACTGGGATTCATCAAGCGATAAAATGCTGACCATATGACTTCGTGATGAAGATTGACATTTGCCGACTGACGAAAAATTCCTAACAGATTGTCAACTAAATTCCCTCTCCAGATAAATTCCATTGATGGTTCACATAAAATTGCCGCGAGACAGTCAGTTATGGACTGTGCAATTATTGGGCTAGAATGAAGAGGGGAAAAGTTACGTAATGTTGTGATTTTGTTTGTTTCAGACAAGTGGCTTCTCACACGGTGCTCACAGACACATCCTCTATTGAACAGTTAGTATCCATTTTACCAAAGAATTATCATCGAGCGGTTAGAAACAAAAATGTGCTGTGATCACGGAAGCAATTGTCGCTGGAGTCCACCGGTTTTCAATGGACGATCGCTTTCGGATCTGGCCAAGTACGAAATGACACGTTCTTGTGAGCCTTTGTTCGCCCAGAAAATGGCGAGTTGAATTCGCGCTGTGTGAAATAGAATGGCGTGCACTTTGTATGCAACGCCTTCAGATGTTGGTTAGTATCAGATGCGAAAAAAATGTTCCGGCATAGTCTAGCACAGAAAGAAAAATGCTTATAGACAATGTGATCAGTCAGTGTGCATCAGCGAATGCATTTCTATCTCGCTATTATTTTGGCATTCTCGCGATAAGTTGCGCAACACGCACAGTGTGGTCCACAATATTGAAATAATAAATCATGCGGCAGCTTATAGGAATGTACCGGGAAAAAACTCAAATTAAAGTTTTTGGCACTTTGAAGCATTTAAGAAATGGGACACGGAAATATGGTAGCTGTCTTCTTTAAAAAGTTTCCTCTTGTTTTGGGAATCTATGAGTTCCTGTACAATGACGACTTCGAGGCATTTCACTCTTTTTGGTAAGTGGGAACCGTTTGGTCAGCAATTAAAAATGAATGCTCAGCGTAAGTACATTCAATAACAAAGACTCGGGCGATGATGATGATGGTGATGATGCTCATTGTTGCTGAGCTTCACATTGGTAATTCTCTTGAGTGTACATTCGACCGGAGCTATTTATTCTTGAGTAAAATTTCCAAACAATCTTTGACCTGACATCGCTGTTCGGCTGGTAGTGCGTACGCGGTAGGAATGCGTGGGTTGCGTCACATGCGCGTGTTTGAATCCCGTCCGGGTTCGAGGGTCGGTTAGATCTGCTTAAAATTGAAATTACTTATCTTAAACAACAAACGGTACATGAAATTTACCTGGAGTTTCTATTTATACTTTTCACCGAGGTTTGGTCTTCAACTGTTTTGTAATTCAAATGTACCGGGTGACAATCCTCTACTCCAATGGAATCATTTTTGGTCTTTGGGAATCGCACTGGTGCTCGATAAAATTGTCTCCTTGAACTGTCGCCTCTATGTCATGTGTAGGCAAACATACAAGTGTGCGCTTGATGCTAATATTGACGAGGAATGGGTCATATTATTCAAATAATGTCATCTCGTATCATAAAACTGTCTTCCGGTTTCTTTTCGCTCACATTTCCAGTTGTAATAGACGACACTGTCTACTTTAAGCTTGTTATTTTGGCATTGAAATGCTCACGGGGTGCCTCGTCAGACCAATACGTACGAAGAGCAAAAACGCTCAAACAAACTGTTTTGACGTCAGCCACCTCAGCCAGTTAAAAGTAACATTAGCTCGAGATAAACGAGAAGGTTTGTGAATGTTTTATGCGGTCTACGGGGGTGTAAAACTACCAAGAAATTCACGCATCAAGTACGGATGAAATCACAATAGGATTTGATTTTGTTCTCAGCAGTGATGTTAGCAAGGTAGTCACAGCACTGACTATTTTGCAATTTTGATTATAATATGTTAAATCGATTTGCCGACTCGTTCCATCAGATCCATCTTCATTAACCATATCGAAGTTCCCGCAAAAATTAATGGAGTTATTAAAAAGTCGCACATAAGCCTCACCGTGCTAAACAACAGAAAGGATTCAATGAAACCTACCCTTTACCAATTAATCACTCACAAAACGTGTTTCGTCATTCCATTCTGATCAGGCGGCACATTTCTTCCCACACCGACTTACAATCCACACCGACGAATGCATAATCCACCGGCAAATTCGTACATCACTGAGCCGACCGCCCTAACGGAGACCGATACAACCACGTGCTCGAGAGCACTGAATTCGCCCGACGCGAATTTGCGGACTCCATTTGTCAGTCATTCGTTTGATCGTCGTACAAACTGCTCGGATCCGAAGGTTTTCCCACCCAGTCCAACAGAGTTAAACTTCGGTCGATTTGCCCTACCCTACGACGCACCTGGGTCTCCATTGCCACGAGCAGTTTCAATGGGTGAATTGGCACAACGGGAATCGAGTAAACCTTTGCTGGGATTACTACAATCGGACGTCTCAGGTAGACAAAATGCAACTTCTAATGCGATTCCCCACTCGTTTCTATTGACTACACGGCCCCGGTACGATTCGGATCAGACAAATGGAGCACTGGTCGGTTGTACCATATCAAGGAAACCGAAACAACCCACGAGAACCTCTAGTAAGTGAAATGGTCTTTAAAAAAAAGGACACATTGCAGGACAAACGGAGTAGTTTCACAAATTCCTATTGTTTCCAGGTCGTCTTTTGTCATTTGTCTTGTCCAGCAGTCGAGAATTATTTTAATAAACACCAACTATCGTTACAACAAACATTAGGTAATCAGAAGTTACCGATACGTATGCCCAAATGTGAATGTAGCTTTCTGGCCGTTCTGCTCAACATATTCCTGAGAAGTAATTGGATATTTTTTCACCAAAACAAGCACCCTAAATTTGTCCAATCCAGTATATCGTTTCAATTGCATAATCTATTCTGCTTTTTAATAGTTAACGTTTAACAACCTGAAGTCAATGTATATTAGCCACAGGCTGGTTTTAGCAACCCCAACGCACATGAGAACAAGTACGCGTTTGTGGACAACGCACTTCGCAGGCAGCCACAACAGATGTGACGTAGTGGGGGGTTTTTACTTATTATTAGCTTTGTGCTTGAAAAAATATTGTGCATTTATTCCCATTCCGGTCGGGACTGCTGAATACACCCGAAGGCGACTAAATGATAGATCTAGTCTGGGAAACAACGTGAAATTTCCTAATTCGATCCCGTCGTGCTTAATCGATGGGTGAGATTAGTCAAATTATTTCAGACTGCTCAGCATGCCTCTCGTTGTTTGGGGTGGTCATAATGTACTCGACGTAGCTCTTGCTGGTTGATCGGTTTCTGGTTATTGGCCGACTCACTACGCTCATAATTGTTATGAATTACCCAAAAGGAGACATTGAGCTAAGTGGATTCCTCGCATCTAACTGGATCACCATTTTGCTGGCTGCAGTCTTACTGATGATTTGATGACGATGGGCCAACAATTGCCTGATTCTAGACGGCTGTGTCTCCTGTCCTTCAGGCATCAGGGCATAATTGTTGTAGGATCTACAGCATGAAAAGCAAAACGATCTGGTTCTGCCAAAGACTCCGCCCGACCCTACACCCATGTGTATGTGAACAGGGCTTATTCCAAGCTCCAAGCAGAACGCGACATCCACGTATCCAATTATGGAGACCATTAGTGTTGTTGAATCAACGATTACTCTTTAAGACTGTTCTAATAAGGGAATATAATGATTCATTTGACGCTTCCAGAAAGTGCAGAAAAAATAAGTTTATCAGTACTAGCGACATATTCACTGTTTACTATCATAATTTTGTGAAAAGGTGCATCCCTTAGATGTGAGTTATTCATTTATCGAAGAATAGCCCGTCACGTGAGCTCCATGAAAACATGTTCACTGTTCTCAAAACAAACGTCTGCGGGCCTGTCATACACGGAATATTTCAACTCACCTTTCCACTGAAGGTGTAGTACGAAATACGAAGTGACCGTATAAATGAGCGTTCTGAAATGGTAAAAAGGTCCGAACTAACCAAGGACGGTCCGTCAATTACTGTTACACATGTTTATTGTCTCATACATTTTACTACGTAAATAAATTCGATTGTTTTCTCAGGTGAACTCAAAACCCAGCATGAGTGCTAACGATCGGCAGAACAATTAATAGGCTATCGGCCGAATCCTCGAGTATATATATATTTACTGAGTGGACATCAAACAGGACTTACTCCTATACAGCTTAGTTGTTATCCAGTAGATTTTGAAACTGTGTCTGGTATCTAGGGCCTTCGTGCTTCTGAAAGATGTACCTTTTTTGACATTATGGGCATGTACAGGGAAATTTCATGTGGTCATCAATGTCGGTGGCTTTTATCCAATGTTCCGTAGCATTCTGATTTCCTAGTAGTTTGACTTGTTCTTTTGATCCACGTTTGGTGAAATGCTGAATTTTAAGCAAACTCCAGTGTCGGATTTGGTCGTTTGTCTATTTGTAATTGAAATCACGGAGTTCATCAAATACGAGGAACTAACTCCTGTGGTTTGTAAAACGTTGCTCAAAGCGGGACAACTGTTGGATCGTTGTAAAAAAATTCATTCCACTTAGGTGATAAGTGTCGGTGCAAAAGATTAATCCATATCCTAAGAGAGAATGGGTCTCCAGGTACCAGATGAGAATTGCATCAAAAGTTCAAGCGAGTACGCTGCTCTGTTGTCTTCCTTATCATTTCTGACATCGTTTTCTTGACTGAGACAAAATTGCCACCGTTTGACTTGTTGTCTGAACCACAGATCAGAAAATGACACACGTTCTCCGAGTTCAAGTGGGATCTTCGGTGTACGTTTGAGTGTTAGCCCTTGAAAATCAGTTACCCAAAACCTCATCTCAGTGTTAGATGTTGAAGATGACGACAATGAATTTGGCAATAGCGATTCACTTTCTCGTAATGGCGAGCACATTGTAATTGGTACGTGTCTTGTTCTATGTTATAGCTTGCCAGTTGTCCCTAACTGGTACAAATGCATTATTAAATGCAGCACTATTCTCTCACGCACGTTTGATAATGAAGACTGGCGTGGTTTGGAGTACGTGTGTGTTTGTGTGTATATACTTGACTTAGCTGGTGAGAAAATGGTTTGACTAAATGGTCCAGGATGAACAGACAACTGTGAACAAACCAAAACTGGTATATGCTGAATATTCAGTTGGTCTCTGGGCATATCAAGTCCTTTGTTTGTGTCGTATACAAGTCTATTTTTAAAATAAATGTGTATCAGCTCAGATTCGGCTACCCATCGAATATGATATATGACCACAGAACTAGTGTTCTCTGACTATTGTGTTGATTGTCTTTCGGCCGGATTGGTTTTCAATTAGGCCAACTGGACAAATGGTATGGCACAAGAGCTCTGATGAGCAATCACAGTAGCCGTGGTACTTGTCGCACTAGCTTCTGCAGGGTTTTAAATGAAATGAGTAACCGGATAACCCCCTTTCTAGTATTCTTATACAACCTGCTATTTTGAAGCAGCCGTGACGATAGAGGTTTGACAAAATTTATTATGATAAAGTCATCGAGGCATTACGGAACGGAAGCTTTCTTAATATTTAAATGGTTTGTTCACTTTCCGTTTGATAAGCTTCATTTGGTATTCTTGTCTTAATCCATTTTAGCTATCTATGCGGATTTGAAACAACCACCAAATACGAGTCATCCAGACGAAACGACACGTCGATATGCCAGTGTTCAGACTCCTGAATTTGTGAAACTCACTAGCGACGGTCCACGCCACTTGCATCGACTGCATCGAGGCAGCGGCAGCTCAGCGAATAAAGCGGCTTTGCAGTCCTGGAAATCCACCGACAGACTGCACGAATGTTTCCAACGAGAAGGCAGTCAAACGGACAGTGGAATCAGTAATTCTTCCGTTGAGAAACGGTCATTCACCTCACCCACAAGTCCACTGGACTCGACCATGCTCACCACAGGCATGAAAACCAGTCAGAGTGCTTTGTTTACCAACAAGTACGTTGGTCTCATTTACACTGATAAAGGACTTTGGAAAAACTTACTGGCCACTTGTCTCACTGTGTTTTACTAATGAAATTATCAAATGACCCAGCAGTTGTGGACTTGAGACTATAATTGTGGTTTGTGTCCTGTTAGAATGCATAATTCAATGTAAATCCTGAAACTTTGCATACGCGTGACTAGACCAATCATATAGTCAACAAAATATCTACGCATATGTTTGCATCCAGCGGTTAACGCTGAGATCCAGGAAAGAAGCGGAAAACTTTCGTGTACACCGGAATAATTTGCCCATTAAACCCCGAAGACACTTCTTGGTCAGAGCACTTGCACCCACAAATCCGATTTGGTAGCCCGTCTGCTTTATGCTCGTTCTGCCTTGAATTAATGCCACCGCGAGCGGGCACCAAAACTGCCAAAATTTTGCGAAGTCAAACTTGTAAGATCTTTGGATAAAACAGTTTTTTCGCAACAGAATAAGATATTTTTGTCTACCTGAAACCGTTTGTACCTTGGATTTTTGTGCTCAAAGCAAGTCATTTCGCACCAAAGTCAAGTGAATAAAGTCTGCTTCTATGCTCAATGGCCCGTGTGACAAGTGCCTTATGTAAAATTCTCACTTAGTTCCCTTGGTTGTTCTAAACGAGGAGAAGACTTTGCATCCACTGTAAAACTACTCCACGTAGAAAAAAATTATTTTATGCAGATCTGAATGCAGATGGTGATGACGAAGGATGGAACCAAGGTGAAAAGAGGAGAGAAGAAGAAACAGTGTGCATGGTTTACCACATATGTTACCTCTTCCATTGTCCATCTCCACATCGTCAACGATCGATCGGGACCCATGGTTCCTCTGTGAGCTTGGCCGTACCCGGCTACCCAAAGTAAAGTAGAAGGTTGACTTGGGGAATCTTGTTTCGGGTCTTTGACCAAATGGTCTGACTCACAAGTCCCCAAGACGATCTTGGGGTCGCGTAATCCACTGAGGATCGATGATGACTGCACAGTTCGTATGCTTTTTGGATGGGACTGAACACCCTAGGTGCTCAGTGCACCAAAAGCTACTGTATGGTCTCTGCTGGATTAAAATTAATCATGAGTCTCTTTGTAAGTCGCAGTACTTTGTGAATTTGCAATGTTTGAATTATGGAAATGCAGGGTGGCAGGAAGTGTTTTGGAATAAGGCGACCTTTCAGTCACCTTCAGTCACCTTTTCCAATACGTGTTTCTGCGTCCATTGTGTGCCCTAGTAGCACAATCCATGGCTTTATCATCTGCGACGATAAAACAGCCGTAAATTGGGCGGTTCGAAATTCCACTAAGTCAGCGCACACCAATTCTGGAGGGAAATTAGTTGTGAAAGACAAAAAAGACGACAAAACTAAAGAATGGAGTACGTCTTCTATAAACAAGTTGATATGTTTATCCGATGATACGAAGACCGTGTGCACACGCATAGCAAGTTTTCGAGGACACGTGTGGCTTGTTTGTCTTGCCGGTCTGTTTGTACGTGAGCATCCAGTCCCGTCTAAGTGTGTTAACACAGATAAGCATGTTCACGTGACATTGGGACTCACGTTCGATCGGATATCGTCTTTTGTACTGAGCAAAAGCACATGTCGTCCCCTTTTCTTTTGCCAGTCTCATTGGCGATAGTGGTCGTCGACCTGGTAGAAAAATGCAAACATTATGATGCGATCCGATCCAGCCACTTGATCATGAATGCAAACTATTTCTCACTTTAGGTCATTTCTTCATCAATACCTTCTGCTCAGTACACAGACAAACAAACATGTCTATACACAAACACGATGATAAATGCACAAATCCTTTTGTTAGTCGATAATTAAGAAATATGAGAATCCGTCGCGTATCATTCTACCCGATCATGAGAGTCACATTGGTGGCATTTGGACGGGAAAATGAGACGTGATAAAGCTACCAGAATAATCATTGAAACCTGAATTTCAGAAATCATATATGTATATGTATATATCGAATTCGATTAAACATCCACATTCACTTGTTGTTCAATTGGGATTCTAAATTACCCGTTTAGAAGGGGGAATCTACTCTAACATGCTTGTGATATACCGAGTGATTTGAAAGCAGAAACAGTGAAGAAAAAATTAGACTGGTGTTACGGACAGTCCCATCCACCTTCCAAACAAGCATATCCGCATTCCGTCCATGTTAGATTATAAGATGGATTCCAGGATGAAGAGTACCCAATTCATGGGTGAATACATATGTCATTTCGAGAGGCTGTCAATCGAACTTTTAAATCATCTTGAAATTATTTTGGTGCCAAATTTGTCCACCTGTTTGGCGCGATTCGCACAACAAACTTCGCCGTGCGATGATTGGCACGAATTCGTAAAATTAAGTAATGATTATCATCGCAATCAACCAGTCAAACAATCATGACAGAGTCATTTAGTTGGAAACGGTAAAACTACATAGACAAAGCACGTTCACACACTGACCTGTTCAAGAGTATGGACAAGTGTTTTTTTTAATCCATTGGGTTATTGAACGTCGTCGGTAGGAATCTAGAAAAGGTGACGATTTCATCTGAGTATATACTTAGAATGATTGCGTCTTATAAAGTGATTATAGACACAGTCAAAACCGTTTCAGTTAGTATGGTGTGCAGATGGACGAATAAAATTGCTCCGGAATCAGACTGTCGGTCTCCCGGCTACTGTTACCTATCAGGTGTGCGTACCTGACATTCCCCTGTCTCGTGGTCCATACACATGTACGCTCCACAATTGGGTTCGCTGTTAGAACCCATTTGAATCCATAGGCGTGAGTTTACGGATGACCAGTTCCTTCGAAAATCCTCGTTTAGGATTTTTGAAATGGTTTTCACCCACCTGTGAGGAACCGCTTTAATAATGAACGCACATGGTTCGAGGTTTCAAGTTTCGTCGTGGTTGATACAAAAACCGACGTATCATTGATCTCAATGAAATTCTTTCCGTTAATGTTATTTGAACATCAAATTTTTACGGATTTGTGTATGCATTACGTTCCCGTTAGACCCTATATCGTACACTCTGATCGGTATGTGATCTGAGTTGTTACTGGTAGTAGGCTATTGGAAAAAAAGTAACATGTAATTCTTAAGATGAAGGCAATATACACTTACCACATGATCGGTTAATATGAATACAAACATCAATAATAATATTCTGTGTGAAAAAAGCGGCATTTGTAGACCAGGATATTCAAGTATGTGGTTATTTTTACCGTAGTAACAGATCTTATTTGGGATAGCGTCAATTTTATTGAAAGTGTCTTCAAGTTTTGAAGATTTCCATTCATTTCAATTTACATGCCTTATTGTGTCCAATTGCCCTACTAAGATAACCTGAAAGTGAGGCCACACTCGTTTCTAGACACTCTGGGAACAAGCTAGGAGACTGGTTTATCGTGAAAACACTGCACTCGCCTTGTTCCATCAGCGGAATTCAATGCCCTATAGATACCCTCTTATTTGGGATCGGTGCAGTTGAAGCAGGATAATACAAAGATTGCTGTGTGTTGTCGTACTTTAAGTTCGGTATGACCATGAGATACTCAAATAGAAAGAAACAAATGTTCTTGATGGTGCGGATGATGCACCACGCAATTGCGAACACATTCCAAATTTTCTAGCTGCACAAATTAGTTAACTACATTTGTACTTTTAAGTATCAATGTACTTGGTCCCTTTTCTCCCACACGAAGTTGCCGATCCGAATAAGTGGATCGTTTGAAATACTGGCCTAGCTAGTGAGTCGTTTCATATGATTGCTATTATCTAGAAGTTCTTTCAACCTCATTCGGTGATATTTCAGCCACTTTTCGGTAATGTAATGTATCTTGTCCTCGGGTTTTTTTCACTCACAATAAGGGCGCACCAAATGGATGGAAATAAACGACCTATCTGCACTCAATCTTATGGGTTCCAGTCCCCCAGAGAAGGTACTCGACAAGCTATTTCACCGAAAAGTCCAAGTGGAAAGTTAGACCCGTCAACTCAAGGGCCGCGCATATCCGCCAATCGCACAATTCGTCCTGGAGTCCCCTATACCGTGGTGTTGTACAAAACGGAAGGTACAAAATCAAACCCGGACGATGCTCGTCCTTCGTTTGGATTGTCAATTAGGACAGTGAAGAGTGAGTGGAATACTTTGCATATTTGTGTGCGTGTATGTGCATTTACATCTATCTCCCTGCTCATGTATGCACTGCACAGAAGTTATCCCACATTGTCATTCGGAGGTCGGAGATCGGACGAATAAGTTTATGTGCGTTATCTGTATTGTATTTTAAATCGTTCGCCGGTTGAAAATAAACACCCCCGATTTGTCTGTCAACATAAAAACGTAAATAATGGTGTTGGTTGTTCTGCAGGATGCGATTAAAGAAAATATTGTTGCAACAATGCAAGGAATTATTGAAAAAGTTGATAATTCAATTCAAACTTGGTCAGTAAATTATATTTCAGACCTCGAAACTCACGTATTAATCCGTTTTTAAAATAATCTGAATGCAAATTAGGTCTATGATTGGAAGACGCACTCAAAGATTGTGTCACGGAGTTCTTACAATTTTATTAGTGGACACTGGGTCACGAATTCACAGTTAGCTTCCAGAATAAGTCTTGCTCGCGCTGATCTGGTTCGAGTTCCACCCGAGATTCAGCGCTGAGATGCATGCCATCGGTCTCGTTGCCGGAGTTGCCTATAAGAGAACAATCACCTTTATTGGTGATTAAAATTGAATAAATTGGGTCAAGGCACAATAAGTAAGCGGCAGCAGACAAGCAAAAGCACCCTTGAGGGACTGGTAGGCTTTTGCCTGCTCTTTTAATGTTCCAAAAGCTCGGCGAGGTTCACCCGAAGAGATGCAACAACGTGTCAACTGATCGCCGGTTCGTCTGGAATGAATTGCACCACGTTGCAGATAGTCTTTGGTTGCGCGTCATCGAATTAGCGGATCTACTTCGAGTAATACAACAGAGGAATCATGGAAAAGGATGATCCGTCAAAAGTACGAGGTGGGAGTCTGGACGGGGTAACATATATGGTGAACTTAGCAGTCGCGTCCTCATCCTTCTTGGCCTTGGTTCCGATGACACAAAATGTATGCGCTAATTGGTCGGATATATATATATATATATATGTATATATATATATAAGCTGACGGCGAGACTGAAAATTTGTTCATTCGAGCAGATGTAGCGTATAAAAACGACGAATGAATAAGAACGAAGTCATCCTTCTGAAGGAATGGTAACAAGCGAAATTGGAATTTCTCAGAAGGCAAAAATTGGAGTTAATGAATCTTATCATTCCACTATGATCGCGCAGGGAAAATGGTTGCTGACGTGCCATTCAAGGTCTTTCAGTTTCCGCCAATTAGTAACTTTGTCATTTTGTGGCTGAAATGCTAAAATTAGACCACTGTCACGTGAATAAGAAATTGCAACTAGCGTCTGGATCAAATAGCTGAACCCTTGAGACGCACGTGACGTCACGGTCTTTTCTTGCATCACTGCCTAACCAATGTACTCATATTCATGTGAAAATCATGTCTGAAAGTTAAGTGAGTCCATGTATCCCACTGATTTAATAACGACCTTCAACCGATTAACTTACAGAATACGACTAGTTCACTTTTCAGCGAAATAGGTGAACACATTTTCTTAACTTTGAGTCAGCAGTCGGACTTATCCTTCTGCCTAGCCCTGACAGTTTATTGATCCTTTCGGTCCACCGGGCATATTTAAGCTCACGCTGATATATTTGTGCGAAGAAAATTTGAAAAAACACGACTTCTTAATTGGTGCCTACTTGACCGTGTCACTGGTACACCGAAAACAGTCGGTAGGCTGAATCGACATCACTATCGGTTTCGACTTCACTACTTGTGAAATTGGGCATTCAGTTGCATTTTACCGGTAGTGTATTTGTTTCTGGACGGTTGTGAATAATTGTCTGAGACTTTGCAGACGTGTGGAATGCAGGAAATGTGATCCTTTGATTGAATTTCATTTCAACCGAATAGTTATCTCTGGAACAATGAAAATGAGACCTTGGTGCCAGTGTAGTGATAACTTCACAGAAAGGTACAATTGCTCACTTCACGAGCAAGCTGGATTTCGCGCACAGTGTCGGAGTAGTGAACAAGCGTGATTTTCGTTCATCCTCTAATATCCTCCGGTTTTTTTCGACGTTATTACTATCAATTTCAGTAATAAGATTTGTTGCATCAAAGTGTCAGTTAGCGAGAAAACCGTTGAGAATAATCCTTCATTTTCCACGTTCTTCTTCCTTCTTCCGCATGGGATTAATTTAGGCAATATTTTTTACTGCCTGGAAAACACTGTCCCAGTAGCTGACTGTATCACAATCATGAATCTTGGACGAAAGGCCTAACCAGAGTCCCGCTAGGTATTCTGTTTACTTGGTGATATATGTCTATCGTAGTGGTAAAACGTTCGTGAATACATTGGGAGTTACTCGAAGTGTATTTCTTAAACCGCAGATGTAACATATAGTCCAGATTCGCGGAATATCATGCGTCAGTACAATACTTAGTGAACCTGACAAATGTACTATAAAATTCGAGATTTCGCGTAATTATCTCGATGTAATAGGGAGGATTATATCTCTTTTTCTCGACTTCGTGCAGTTTACAAGCTCACCGGTAAAATTCTGGCATCGTCTTAACACTTACTAAGAGGCTTTACATGCGTAAAAGATCCGCCGGTGGTCGGTAACGTTAGCACCTGCGCTGAAGTCCCAGGCGCAGAAACACTGAATGAAAGAATGAAACAAAAATGGAACAAAAATGATTCAGTCCGTCAGTCGCCAAGTTCATTCATCCATTCATCCATTCTCTCAGTCAGTCAGTCAATCAGTCTGTCAGAGTGGCGATAGCAAATCCAAAAACGAATCAAACAGGTAGCGTAATATCCCCATATCCATGACCTTGTGTACATTGCCTTCAAGGCATTCCTGCTCAAGTGTCTTTTCACTATTAAACTCAGGGACAGTATGAGAAAAGTAAGAACCATTATTGAGACTCAAATTACTCTTGTGTTTATTTTGTAATCACTTGGCCGGGTTTAGCGTAGTGACTCGGGTGAGATGAGGATGCACTTCCGATGCTTCCTAATGAATCAGCTAAAACAACGGTACATTTTTTTCTAGTTTTAAGCGGTGAGCATGTTCCAGACAGGCGTATGATGAAAAAAATCCTACCATTTCATCCATTTTGTAGTCGCAATTTGCATTTGAGTTTCCCCCAGATAATTTATTTTCTCAACATGTAGACCGCAATGTTGAAATTACTCGGCATGACACGTCACGTTGACCTTCCGCCTGGAAGCAATTCGGTTCCAGCTCTTGCCGCAATGTACCAATATATTTTGATACAAGGATAGAAAAATGATCACAAATTTCACAAATAAATATCACTCTTAAAATCTGAACATTCTTCCTCTCCACCCACTTCATCCTTATTGAACCGACAGATTCTGATGTGATCGTCAATTTTCAACCAACTACGAGCAAGCCGAGTTTACAAGTGACCAAACGAATCGTACCGAACAGTCCGGCAGATCGTGCTGGCATACGCGAAGGTGATTTCGTTTTGAAGGTAAGTTCCCATTGACGTACCTTTTTCTTGGGTGAACAATTGGACGAGGGCTAGTGTTGTCACAGACTATTTGTGAAAACAAATTCCACGTAGAATACAATGATTAACGTGAAGGTATTTTGATTCACTTCATTGGTGCAAAGAAATGAGAATTCAACGTCAACACCATCGCTGGTCACGTGATCAGTGAATAATTATGACGCTCAGTTAGTGAATCTTTCCTTAGACCACGTGATTTAGTCTGAGATTTAACAAATGTGACAGGTATATTGAGTTCTACAAGATGAACTGATTTTTTTACACTCAATTGATGGAGCCTATATGTGTCTCTGTGATTTTGCCTCATCAAACCACGATCCTATTCGGGATGTGTTGATTGCAAGAATACTGCGTGTCTGAAAAAGCACGTTGTCATAGAGTTTGTTCAACTCAGACAAACCTGATCAGGATCCGGTGCTTTCGATAAATGAGTTCCTGAAACCTTGATGGCATGTTTCCATAATCACGGGTATATGAGACATGATATGACATAACTGAACAGTGGGGGATTCAGCATCACACAATTTGCATAAATTAAATCTGGCGTTCAACTGATTAACTAAAGTTGGAAGTCAACGTTGTTTTTGGCATTTCCGCATTGCAATGTGACAATTCACTATGGGGTGATTAAAATCTGTCTACTTTCTGCCTCTTTGGTCAGTCGGAAGAACTGGCATATTGTACACCGAATCCTTTACGCATATTCGTAACATATTACGAATTGCAGGGGATCAGGACTTTGAGTTGGAGCACGTATGTACTACACGTTATCATCTACTGGTATCAAAGCATAGTATTCATACGAATGCCAACTTAGCCCCGCGACAGATGAAGCACGAAACCCGACGGAATCCACAAACACACATAGGGCGCTAAAATACACACCCTCAAAAATACACTTGATTACTTTGTCAACTGCAATTACATTCGGCCATGTTATGATTGTGCAGGTCGTAATAAAACGAAACTGGAATAATAAAAACATAGTGTCCCACGTGTCTTTGTGGTTAGGGTCCTAATGATCCCTCAATCAGTGGGCTGGAGATCCTGAAGGATCCGTGAACAGTGGGGTTTACGTTGACACTTTCTGTAGAATCAGAAAGATTGAATAATTGCATCGGTGCAGTTGTATGGCATTCTGTGTTATCCACTGCTGCACTCTTCTTCCCGGCTGCGTTAGGTCAGCACCTCAGCCATATTCATTCTTTCTTTAGTAATATCTGAGTTCATGCGAATCCATACCCTCAATTGCCACTATAATACCAGCGAGTTTTTACTGTAGACAGATCATTTCCGAACCTTGGCAATGTTCTCATTGCCACTTGTCCAGATCGCTCTTCATCCAAAGTTACACAAACGTGTAGTTGGCCTACCGAGTGTTGGCGAATTCACTTGCATACTGTCTCAACACCAAAGCGAAATGGTTCCATGTGCTGATTGTACCGCTATGGAACAGAGTCGGCCTGCTCGAACGAGCTGACTCACCTAAATAGAATGACGAGAAACGCGATGGCAGCCTTCAACTGTGCATAGAAAGATAACCGGAAATCCAGCACATCGTGGAGAGGGCAGTTTTGGCATTGTTTGCACGTATATTTTCATCCATCGTCGATGATAACAATCAGTACTGAGGAGGATAAATCGAAGTGCTAGCTCAGCGGCATTAGTTACTTAGTTTTCAATTGAGTATTCAAATGTAGAGAGCAGTCACTAGTCGGTGCGGTGTGGATGTTTGCTCTTGTTATAATCCATTTTTTACAGCGGGAAATATTCGTTAGCGGAATCATCATTGTTTCTAATCATTTCCCTTATTATTTTGGCGCATTCGTTCACTGTTTTCAGTTCACCAACAGCAGTTGGCCTCGTGCTATAAAGGATGTCTATGGTTCAATGACAATAGCAGGCAATGGGTGCTACCTGTCGAACGGAATTTTATTCATTGGGACAACCATTGGTTGACGATAGCACAGAGAGCTTATCAGTCGAACGATTTGATGTGGGGATAAATCCTTTTTGACCGAGTTTTACCGAGGTGGATCCTGAATTTTTGTTTCGTGCATATACGCCGAAAAATGTGCAAGCTTGTAATATGAGGCAAAATCATATAAAGTGGGTCGGTTTGTAGTGATCTGATTGGAAATATTCCGTGCATCAGTAAGTAGATCGGTTTCAGGTGGGCCGCAAATATATTAAGAGGAAAGTTGCGTTCAGTGTATCACTTTTTGTCATAACGGAGAAGTCATCTAGTTGCGGCTTGTCATAGTCGCTTGCCCATATTCGATTCTGAGGTTACAAATAATTTCAGACATACCGTGTCCAAATCGCCTAACTTGAACAATCTTTGCAGTGGTATGCAAATCTCTTATTGTTCGCTGTCGGGGCAACCCACTGGTGTTTGGTGAACCGTCTGTCCGATTACAGAGTTTCTCCGATGGGATTCGTATTAGTTCTGTCGGACTGTCTACCGTACTGGTTCTATGGAATGATGTCCAACACTGCAACTTAACAAACCAGCTGCGATTACGCACGACCGGGGACAAATGGCATTGAACAATGAAAACAAATCAACCTTGTGCATATGAGCAACGATTGCCACTTGTGCTAGTTTATGCATTCTAAATGAAAGATTTGAACTACTCGCCTGAATTCGACAATCTCAGTGAATTAAGCAGAGTTCTATTCTCTGGCATAAGTTCAAGTAGGATTCCATCAAAAACCGCCTGTTTGATCACCACATGCAACGCACAAACCTGAACGCACTGAAATACGTGGAACAAATGGAATTATTTACTGACACCAGGTTTGAGGTACATAACATTATAGGGGTAATTTAACTTCAAAAGTAGAGTGGTACGCATTCAACAGGCTTCTCTCAGCTGAACGAGATCGAAACCTCCTCTCTTTGGCAGGAACGTCGGGTTTCAAGCACGTTTGAACACGATGGATCGAGGCGTTTGTCTACCTAGAAGATTATTGTGGGAATAATTACTCCATCATTCTCTAACCTCTATTTTCAAAGATAACGGAATGCTCGTCGCGTTCCCCTTGTCCGGTTCACCTACATCGATTCTAACCATTTTTCTTCTCTCTTCCCGCCTGATTAAATAACGAAAGTAATGCAAGAAAAAAAATCCCTGAAGAAATACCAAATGTTTATTCGGTTCCGAACGGTTCCGGATGGTCCCATATCTCCAACCCGGGACCGCGATTGTCCACAGACCGATGTGATCCATGTTTACCAGACAAATGATGGATGACAGATTAGCCCAAACCGGTTCGGTTTTCCAACTATTGATGTTGTGTTTGTCTTCGTTCTCTCCCTTAAGCCGGGGACATCTGCGTGTGCATATGGTTGTTTTTTTCTCTCTCTCTGATTTTGTCAGATCAAAAATTTACTTGCACCCACCTTCGATCAACACCGCTAGACTTTTGGGGGAAATTTTAACGCAATCGAGTTTACAGGAAGTAAGAAGAGACATATTCTATTCCCCGGTTGTTGTGTTTGAATTAGGGAGAGTTGAGTGTCAACTACGTATAAATTGCCCAGGGATTGTATTATTCATGTCCTATCGAAGTGTCATTGAGCCCATCGGTTAAGCTGGGAATACTTAATTTATTCTCAAAAAAAAAACATCGAGCAAAATTTAGCGATGCGAATGGGGATTGGATGACGGTTCGGTTAGTGATTTCCAAGTGCGGATCTGTTCATCAAAAAGTCATCAATAACTGGGAGAGTGTTGACTCTTCATTATTGCATTTGTATGTGGATAACAAAAGCACACTAGCACCATTCCCTTTTGGATAGCTTATTTATTCTAAGAGCAAAGTCTGCATGTTTTTTCAACTTCATTGAAAGCTGAAATTAGAACACAAATAAGACCGACTGCCGGATTCACACGGGCTAGGGAGTTGATGAAAAATCCCCATGGATCATAATGAACACGAATGGAGTTCAGAATTATTTTATTGCGCACGTTAAAGGGGGGGAAACACCAAGGTAGTTCATCTCTCAATTTCTAAATGAAGCAATTGGATAATTCGCGCTGTTGGAGAATCCAGTTGTTCAAAGGTTTGATTGTCTTAATTTTTGCTCGTAAATCTTTCATCAACAAGAAATACCGGAAAACGAGTTAACGTATAAAAGATTCAATGAATACCTGAAATCTAACAGAGGCAAGATCAAGTGTAGAATCAGATGAAAGTTGTATCAGATTTTGACGTTATTCGAAACGGATTTAGAGTATATGGGGGCGTTTCTGGTGTCGATTCTACCACACTCGCCACGTGAAAGTGCCACCAACGGACTCCAGTGGTATTTTGTTGGGACACCGCTTGCCAGGCAAAATCGGACTACCCTGTTGAGACTGCCGCTGTTTGTACGCGGCCGCTTATTCGGTAGGCTTGAGCTGAACTTTAGACGCAGCTAACTACCTGGATGGTGACCGTTCCCTTATCCGCAACCCAGGGACATTTGCAGTAGCTGGCAGCTTTGCTTTTACTAACGCTAATGTTCGTTCGACCAGATAAAGGACCTGAACTATTGTTATTCCAACGTGGATGAGTACAAATCAAAGTTACAAAAAATCCTTGCTGACTGGAATAAGTTTTAGAAGGTGAGAAACGAAGATGATACAGGTGCGCTGCAAAGCAGCTATTTGCCAGGACAATTACATAATTTATATCATGCCACAAAAATAAATTCTAGATTTTAAGACCAGTGGCTCGAACCGCACATGTATGGTCTTTCAGAAATGCACAAAACTAACCATCCCCTAAGACACATACTCTTGATGACAGGATCTCCGTAACATTCTCCGACGACGTGGTTCACATGCTCATTGGAGCCAATTTGGTAAAAGCTGTCTATAGGGGGTATCCGCTATGCATCTGAACTTGATGAAATAGTTAAAAACAAGACTACACTCTCATTGGACGTTCCATCACTTTGCGCCAATGTCTCGTTAATAGTTGCTGTTAAAGTTTTATGCAGTTGCATAAGGCTACGTGAACCAAATGTCGTTTTTCCTGCATCTTATTTGAAGAAGTTTGATTGTGCTGTCCAATTTCCGTATGACCGACAGTTGTGCTGGAAAAGTGATAATGTGACAAAAGGCTTGCCGATTTGTTTGTTTACCTACACTTTTATGAGGCAACTTGAAGCACTTGAAATAAACGGTGAAACTGCTCACCTCGATATCTTTCATTACGATGTGATTGTCATACTTGGAGTACAGAGTATGAGTGCACACTTCACCGGGTTCTAGGACGTTTCATTCGTGCCCACAAATCGGTACAATTCACCGTGGAGATAGAAAAAGGTAACATCATCCTTGTTCTAGATGTACACATGTTAAAGAAGATGAACCAAATGAAAGAAGGGTCTGGGACGTGTTAGTACATCAACTTCTACAGTGCATTTCTATTCGCTCAAGAAAATCCTTCTAAAAGGTCGAAGCGGTTTGTTCGTAAAAACGGGTAGATGAACAAGCCGATCGAAAGCATACGAAATAAATTTGTCCAGAAATCGAACAGTAAACGACGATCAAAAAAGAAACATTGCCCTTAATTTCTTAAGCAACGGTATCCGTGAATTAATTTCAAGGCGTATCAAAACAACAATTTGGGAAACAATCAACGCTACCGAGTTAAAATAATGCTCAACTCTACCAATCAGGTTGTTGTTTTGCGAATTCAGAGAGCGGCTGTCATTGGGCATTTTATCTGTATGTGCTTAACAGTTCATCTGCTTCTGTAGGACTGTCTTTGTTGGTTGTAACGTCACGCTGGTTGACCATGATACTTCCAAAATATCACCCGATTTGGTTAGTGACTCGGTGGTTAAACAGCAGTTCAACATCAAGCACTCAGTCGACATGGAAAATTCACTAACAACCATCCAGGAGATGCCAAGAAACTGATCTATTCTGATTGGGAATGTCATGTTTCGTATGTATGCGTGTGTGTGTGTGCATGTGTGTATGAACGGTCGGTAACGGTCAAAACGTGGAATAATGTTTTGAGTAAGTAAATAAATACCAGTGTTCCGCATTCTTCAGCTACTTTGGCTGAAAAGTACAAAATAATCAACAGTATTATCAGCTTAAATTATCTGGTCGCTTTTTTCGATTTCAAAAATTAGTATACCTTCTACCCGTATATGATAGTATCTAATAGTGAGAATGACTGATCGAAAAGAATTCATCACTCCAGCCCTGTAGTTTAAGTTTGTGTTGGAGAAAGTTGAAATGTAATTTGCGGGACTATGGACATTTTTGTGCCATTGCTGCTCTACTTCCGTCCTTTTGCGAACGGCGATTGGACGATTCATCTCACACGTAAATGCCCTAGACTCAAAGACCATTTGGACCACTGGTGGCCTTTGACATTTGCTGATTCAGCAAGAAAGCCGCGTCTTCCATTTTCCCTGTCATCGAAAGTGTCTCAACATAAGTTCCTCCATTTTCCCTTTCCATTCCAGGTGTTTATAAAGAGCTTTTCCCTTTAAACTGGAAATGGTAAAATTAGTTCATAAATTTCTCAAGTGCCTGTCCTCTTGTATCTGCTCACCCAGATATCTACTGGTTGAATTCGTTATCTCCCAACAGACTGAAGCTTGTCAGAAGCTTTACGCGATAACACTCAGACTGCTTGCACTCCATGGACGAACATCTAGCGAAGTGTGTTTGCTCCTCTGGCACTTATGCTGATTATATATACAAATGTTGCACCGTTCTGTACCTATCTGGATTCTAGTAGAGCCGCGAAAATGCACTATCGAAACTTAAGGAGAGTTTGAAGTCAAACCTTATAGATGTCTCGTGTTTTACGGTATTCACGGGTACAGTTGTTGTTGTTGACGTTTACGATGTCTTTCGATTATGTGGAAACTAAATATCCACCCTTCTGGATCTGTAAAGCATTTGTTTGACTTGACTTGAATTTCACGACCGCGCAACTCCAAATACAACACCGCATAACGCCTGAACGGACTTCACATGGTCGAGATTTAGGTAAAAACTCTTACGTTTGTTTCACTGATGTACAACCACTAGAATCTATTACCTGAAGTTTTGACGCCCCAGGGACATCGGGGATCTGTTTGGGCTTATAGAATTAAATCAGATTCGGATAAACAGAATAAAACAGTTGTTAGTTGTTACCTAGAGTACAATGGCGTTTCTAACTGTAGTAACAAGAGTGAGCTACACTCATTTCTCATTAATTCGGTGATCGATCCTCCTCTACTTTTTTATAACCGTCAGGAGTTCGCCCGTTGCAAAGGCAGCAGTTCTTCGTCTCTTGCGTTCACCCTTGATGTCCTTCAAGGCGTCGTACTGCCACCGTTCCGATTCTTAGCCCCATGTATCTTCCTACCAACCCACGACAATAACCTTATCAAACATACATGATCATGTAATTATTGGTTTGGTACATTTTTAGTAGTAAGAGATTGAATGTTTTCATGAAATTACTCACTATGTGATGTCATCGCTCAGCGATGAAAGTGGCATCATGGAGCTTTCGGAATGATCGGCCTCAAATAGTTTTATTGTAAATTCCTTGGAATGGGGTGACCATCCGTTGTCTCTTATGACAGGCACCGGTCATTCTGATTTTAATATCTCTTGCTGTCTTGTTTCAACTGATGAACTGTTGCTGATTTACCAAGATTCAGTGATTCATTTACGTGTGGTATGAACCCGAGGGCTCACCGGGGCACGGCACGGCCACATTTTAACTGAAATCTCTTCTTTATCATTTTACACATTTAGCTTTACTTTCTACTGTATATTGGCCAACCTCGTCAAACGCTTTGCTTTTTATCGTAGTTTATACACCACTAACTTCGCGCCAGTTTAGTAACTGTCCCACCTTCGTTGTACGAAGACTTCGAATGGATCTTCGGATCCCTCAAATTCCTACCCTCTGGTGGTGATATAGGGATGCATCAATTCGCCAAGTTTATTAAATCCTAACAAAACGACGCTTTTTGAGTATTTATCCCTAGGTGCATAAAGCATAAAGCATCAACTTTAATTAACAATGGCCATCTTGTGATTCTTTGAATGTATTATCACGTGGTCCGAGATTAGTAGAACGATCAAAGTACGGGTTTGAATCCAGCAGACGACTAATGTTTGCACATAAGTGACAACTGCACTGCGACACCACATGACCTATCGTATGTGAGACACGAATTTTGTAGGTCATCTATCCAAAAATCGAGTCTCGTGACAAATAAACTTCAGTGAAGTTGTGAATGTTAGCAGAACGTTCCATGTGCCCAGAAGAGACTGACTATTTGGTCCTGTCTGATCAGAACACATTCTGCTGCTAATTCATCTTCCATGGGTCTTTGTTTCAGTGCGGATATCTAAAAGCATGCGCATAATGTTATCAATTAATTGAGGCAAAATCAGCTGTCCTAGTGTTAGATGAAACTGGATGCCACTTTTTGCGATTCAATAAGTAATCATTACTATGTCATTATCCTCGACAGTATTACCGTACAGATGTGTCCGTTTTTTCGTGCAAACTGTCTGGATGTATAGGACATTCACAATGTTTGCTTCAATGTGAAATTCTACCTTTTTCGTTTTGCTAAAGCTGTCAGATATCAGTTTCGATTTTGGTTTCAATGCAGCATCCGTGTGCAGCAAACGTAATGTGAAGGATAAAGAAACGGATGCTAGCCAGGTTTCGGCCCATCAATTTCCTAAAACGACCAGTTGACCAGGTGTGGCTATGATTTGCTATTCGTTAGATTACTTTGTCCATTCAACATTCGCAGTGTAATGAGTAGCTCAACCGTAGAAGATGGGCGTCGAAACGTGTTTGCTGGGTGCGGCTGAGATAACTCGTGAACAGCAAAGCTTGAGGCTTGAGACGATTAGTAATTATATCCGGTGCTATTGAAATGACCCAATTAGAGGTTGTTTGGAGTAGAGAAATGAGTCATGGACTGCCGTAAGATTTCAGTTACTACCAGGTTGATTTGCATATACATATGTGCGCGCGCACACACACATACACACACATGGAAAGTGACTTAGAATGATGCTAACCTAAAAATGAGCAATCATGATTCATTCCCAGTCTCACGAGATGGTCACAATGTTCGTTGTATCAGTCCACTGACCCCGTACTTTGAGTAAAATTAAAAAAATCCAATGCCGATTGTTAATTTATCGACATCTCATCCACTTCTAATTGCAACTGGTCAACATTCTTTCACTACATTTTATCTTGTCGTAATATTTTTTTATACCCGTGGTTCAATGTGGCTCACATGTTGCAAACAAGTGAGTTTAAAGTGACATTTTGAGTTTGGTTGGGCTATCACATAGCGCAAGTTTTGCGGACTTCAGAAATCACTTTTTGAGAGTTGGAAAAAAAGTTGACGCACGAACTAACGAGCTGTGTGACTTTCAGTGAATTCGGGAGTTTAGGTCTTTGAATTTTCCGAATTCACTGGCGAATTACGATTGGACTGGAAATCAGAACAGTTTCTTCGAATGCATTCGGACAGAATTCCGTTGGAAACACGGATAAAACAGATCTCGTGTAACATCACCTTTGTAACAGACAGTTATGGATTTCTTTCTTGAGCCAAAGTGAGCTTAGCGAGATTGCGCATCAGTACTTCTTCCTCATGTGCGTGAATGTAACCTTTGTTCTGAATTGGACTGCTACTTTGAGCTCCATTTTTTACCTTGCCACCGTAGGTCTGGTTTTGTTGAATGGTTTCATACTTGGCCATTAGATTGAAGACGAAACTGAGTACTGACTAGACTGACGCGTGCAGAATCGTTCCATCTGTGTTCTTGAGTAGGCAGTTTCTAAGTGAAATCTAGAATTATTTGCATGTGTGCGGGGGGTGTTAGCGTGTGTTGCTTTCACCTGTAATTGTGTACATCAAAGCGATTCCTTAGTGTATGATTAATATCACTTACCACAATGACGCCCTACCGAGTTTTGTACCCTAATCCAACGATAAAAGCATTTGAGATCGACAAATTCATAAAGATTTGTATAGAAGAAAATTACGGAGGCAATTCCGTTGTCTTGGTGACTAGATTCGACTAATGGAGCTTTGATTTCCCAACGGACCATTAAACGCCACCCATTAGAAAAAAGAAAAAAAAGTGGTAGCTGGAAAATGATTTTCTCATATTCACCGAATATTCATCGGTCGAGGCAAAATGTATCTGAGGCGAATTGGGCAATTGTGACACTGTCTTTCTTATCTGGTTGCCAAAATTATGCTAACAAGGCCTACTGGGCGTACATAAGAGATGAAAATTCCTCATGATCGGTATCAAACATTTCATGTCTTCAATCATTTAAACTATGTGTGGCGAATGTTTCGGCAAGGAGATCGATTTTCACCCAGATCATACATGTGAATTTCAGTTTATAGGAATGCTTATTTCTGTACGCGTATCAACAGCAAGAAAAAAACAAACTAGTTTATGCAGTAGTTCGATTTACGCATTAATCCCAGCTAAATTTACGTGTGCTGAACAAGCAGTAAGCATTGTAGCAGTTGCGTAAATTTTAGTAGCGAGGCTTTTGGATGCAACAGGTGGAATGTGTGCCTTTTGTTCCCCTGGCTCGGTTTAAACCGGTTGAATCCAAATGAAACCTGTAAGGGAATTACCAATCAGGATGACCCAAACAAGATAAAAATCCGCCTTGCGTATACCAAAAACGCAACCAGAGACAAGGTTACTGAACGATCAGACAGAGTAGGGGGACCGAATATCGGTTAGGATGTTGTATATATGTGTTCGTCTTTGTTTTCCGTGCGTCCACCAAGCAACAATGAGGACATTCTTCCGTTAAAATAAGACGTGATTACCTTGGTTGCTTAATTATGGCACATTTGAGTACCATTTATCTTGTTGAGGAATGTAACGTTTTTCCATCCACGACTTAGGATTTTCGAATTTCCGGCCCGGTTGCCAAGACTACGGCTATCATTGTGAAACCCCTTTGAGACGGATGTCATGTGCTAACGTGATTTCTGTAGATGACAACTGACCCTTACTATTCGACGCTTTCTCGTGGCCTATTTGGTCAGTGGTTCCCATATTTGGAGTCGAATTTCGTCGAAGTTCACTACTGTTCACTGTTGAATCAAAAAACATCCGTCTAATCTTCCACGTGGAATTCAATAAACGGCGGCAATCCGCGGCGTGATTCGTCACCAAGGTTGATATTTTGTAGTTTCATACTCCAAATCCCAATGTTAAATCGTGTGATCTCCCTAACCACGTGCTGTGACCGTGATGTTCTAAGGCGTTCTAGTTATCGGCCTTGAAAATGAGGACAAATTCATTTTTCTAGAGCCAACTTCAATTCTTGGGTGATCTACCGCTTATCTGGCTATCTGCACTATCTACGTAGTGATAACCAGGCACAACCTTTCAGCTGTTCACAAACACAAAAGCAGTTTAGACGAGATGAGAAAAGATTCCAATAGACCCGTCAAGTTATACAATGTAGGGTTTATTCCGTCTACCAGTGGGTTCGCTTCCCAGTTCGGGCACGGTGGATATGCACTGCTGATTATTTCTAACAAGCTGGATGAAACAGCTGTACAGTGCTTCCATGGTTTCTTTATGGTGAGTTGAGTGATGATATCACGTGGTGAATTATTTCGTGAGAACAGAATTTTCTCAATGTCGTGTGTCGGAGCGCGTCAGTTTATGAGCTGTTTAAGAACAAATTCAACACGAATTGAAAAAATCTATCTTGATTCTCATTTGCTATTCAACAGGTGGCTTGGTTTCCAGCAAAAATTTCGCTTTTTTTCGAGCGAATCACCAACCCCCGGGAATCGGCACAGTATTTTTCACTACTAGAAATAATTTGCATTTTTTGTTCACGCGAATAATTTAGTAAAATGACATTCATTAGAACTACGAAATTTTCGTTACCTTCAAACGCGCTGCATGTTTCGCCGCGAGGTCTGTTCAACCCTGTGGTAGGTCCCGGTCCGGACAAGTTTCCCCAATTCGCATACAAGATGCAAGTGCTAATGACTTGACATCGTACCCGAAGTGGACAATGCGGACATCGGGTCCATCAAGGGGGTTTACCACGAACGTGGGGACGGTAAAAATCTGGTGTTTTGAACCCTGAACTTTCATTGGCCGCTCATCCATATGCGCGCTCAGATTGTCTGTGACAACCCGCCGAACTTCGTGGGTCTTGTTGGACAGAAATTCTAACCAAAATGTATGTGACTCATCGTCTTCATGTGTGACACAAGAACATACACAATATTGCACATGCAATGCACATGCAATGCACAATACGTGTGCATGTAAACAAACCGATTTGTAAAGTGTCCTCCCCATCGTGATCCACTAAGCACCCAATTGTCTGAAGAAGATTCATTGAAGATATCCGTTAAACCACCCGGTCATTCAGTCCTCAGGCGTGACGGCAACGCTGACATTAGCCGATATCTGAGTTTATATCACGCACCTGTAGGCGGTCTGACCTTTCAGTTCGCGCGAACTGCATTGTTGTCGAGACTAGGCTCGTTTCCAGCATATAAACACCAGGCTGTTGACTTGTTAACGAAATTGACGATTGCGGCATCGCGCTGGGCGATTGTTCTGCTTAGCTGACTCGTTCACGAATTTTCGTGTCAAAAAGAACAACCGCATTGTTTGTCCAAAGAGGTTGGGTGGAGTTGAATGACAACCTCAGTCACACCAACTGGGAAATAGTGGTTCGCCAAGGTTTATAAATTACCGCATGCTTTTTACGCTTTCCATGGGTTCCGTTTCATTCTTGTTGTTGGGAGTTTTGAGTAGGCCTTCACCACTGTTGCATCTTTCGTTGATGCTCGATCTAGAGCGAGAAAGTAGATTCCGCAACATATAACAGTACCAATCGATCTTGTTGATGGGCATATTATCACTTGGAATCACCTCGAAAGAAAGCAGCTTAAGTGCCTCGCTCCCATATTGTTGCAGGTTGCCTATGTACTATCTTATGAAAACGCTTCCTTAGATCAACGGGAAAACATCCACTTAAGACAGATCTCCTGGCAGGCCGATCATCCTAAATCATCCTAAACCGTTTGAGATCAGGCTGACAAACACAAAATAAAGGTATAATTTTGTTTTCATTATTAGGCTACACTTTGCTTTACTGTCGATATGGTCGAACAAGTCTAATATGCCGTCTATCACATTCGGAACTGGGATGAAATTTGATTCGGTTTGGAAAAACTGGTTTTCACAACATTTTAACTCGCATTTTGGATTGTTAAATTTAAGTTTTACGTCATCAAGGCAACTACTGATCCCAGGATTGCATTGGTTTCAATTCAGAAGTGATGGGATGCTACAGCTCATCGGAAGGTTGTGTGCGATCTGATGCGGCGGATCGGTTAGTTTAGTTGACTCCCCAACTTCCTCTGCAAGGGTAGAATAAAGTCACTCGCATGGGCCGCATCACACGCCACGTTTACCCGCATTGTGCTTGCGTGAAACACGCCCGGTCGAAGAATAGCCGCTCAAACCAAACAAATCACAAAAAACTGCATGAATATCGTGGCTTCTTTTATGACAAACACTAGTACTCCTTATCGCAACGTGGGAAATCAGTGTTATCGAGGTTTATCCTAAAATCGATTCTCTCATCATTCTTTCCTGTTTTCATTCAGTGCATGTCAGTGTGCGGGCCAGAATCCCCGTTGAGTTCCAGCTATTCATGCTATTTTTTTCTCCAGCCTCAACACAGTGTGTGCCAAATTAGAAAGTGGTTCTCATATTTATTTATTTGTTTTTGAAGTTGTGTATTTGTTTTTCCAGTTTAATTGGCATGCCTAATTTTTTTTTGAAATTCCATATGAACAAACTAAGTACAATGTAAACAACTTTTCCGGGTCTTGCAACCAACCGATTCGAGAGAGATAAATACAAAACCCCGTTTCTCACCAACCCCGAACAGTATCCAGCATTCAGTCAGATTATCAGAAAAGGGACACGTGATCGCGAATTTATTCTTATGGTTACAAATCTAATGCGGTTTTTAAAAATGATTGGTCATATAGCATGAACACTGAACTCTGGCATTTGAATCCATACAATTATTGCCGGGCTGTTCCATTCGGTTTGTCAAGAATCATCAGCAAAGCAATATTAGGACGCACAAACTGCGACGTGTATCTGGGAGTTGACGAGGTCGTCTGCTTGTGTGTATGTGTGTGTGTGTGTTTGTGCACATCCAGTTGCTAGCAAGGGGTGCAAAAGCAATATTATTCAATACGGATGTTCCGTGGGTTGTTGAGACCCGATCCGGGCAACAAACCATATATATATATATATATGTATATATAATAGGTTTATGAATTCTAGTGAAGCATATAAAACAGGATAGAATGCTTTCGTTAAGAGTTGAGCTTCATTTTTTTACAATTGTTTGTGTTTACCACGATGTCAAATTTCTATTGAATTGGATCAATTACGCCTAGGTTGTGAATTGGTTAGTTCAACAAAAGATTATTTGTGTTCGTTTTACTAACCTGTGCTGTTTTCTGTTTCCCCTACAAATTTAGATCAACGGTGTCGATGTGACTCGATCCACACTAGAGGAAGTGGTTAAGTTGCTTGCCAGTACCGTGGACAACTCTGTCTGTCTAACCGTGATGAGACCAGTGGACTCAGTAGTCGGAAGCCGAGGCCCCACTACCAGTCAAACACGATCCCAGAAAGAATCATCCACCTCACAGAGATCTGATCAGAAGCCTGTAGATCATTTGGATTCCAATGGTCAAACCGTTAATGTGGACTCGAATCAACCACTGTACGCCTTTGTCCGTCCAAATGAATCTTCTCAACCACCGTCTGCACGCAGCTCAGATCGTACCACATGTTCTTCCATTCCAGGTAATTCTATCGTTGGAAGTCTACCTGGACCCAATTAATTTCCTTGATGGCTTAAAAATCAAATGAACCATCATGTTGCGTAGGCGGCATGTGGGCAAAACCCTGTCTACCGGTAGGGTTCACCAGTCCCCGCAACCGGGCATTTTGTCATGTGGTTGCCCAGAGTAACGGTATTATTTAGGTTGCTTTCCCCTGAGCAAAACAAACCATATGCGTCATGCAAGTGATGACGATGCATCAAGAGAAAAACCAATGCTTGAATGGTCCAAAACATTCAGTGTTTTTGGTCAATACGCCGGAGGTAATGAATCAATTCTCATTGTGATGTAATACAACGGATATTTGCGAATATGTGAAAGCTCCAAGATGTCAGTGACAGTGAGTAAATTAATAGACTATTTTCGCATTATCTTAGTTCTACAAAGGCCTGTGTTACTGCGCTTCGTGTAAACACCGGTCTTGCTGTCATTATGCTGTAATTTCTTACACATCGGGGAACGAAATTCTCCTCCCCGGCCATTGGTGGCCAAGGGGACAAGGTTGTGGCGTTTGGACGAATTTGTGGGTTCGAATATTCTTACCGCCGGTCAACTTACCTACTTGGCAGCCCTCCGCTGGCCGTGTTCCACTTCCTGAAAAATGGTGTACGTCGGTATTTCTTTACTAAAGGAAATAAAATGATAAAAGATAAGAAACCCGGATTTCTGCAGTCAGGGAATACGATGTTGTGCAGGAAACGCAAGACAGTGTGATTAAACATTCAGTAATCGACCGTTTTAGGTCCGCGAGGCAGATTCCATTGTTTGTAAATATACAAAATTACTCTGCACAATATGAATCCGCTACCTGATGAACCACTCAGTTCGACTAGACAACTGACGTGCAATTAGGGATCGCGGTTTGCCTCGGTGTCAAAAGGTTATCTACCCAATAGAGCTACCCTTTATCGGGTAGCTGGACTAGGGAAAATGGACATGAGTGGACCGACTGTTCGATCACGTAGCATAATACAAGGTTATTTCAGGATACCTGACTGAATTGTGTGTAAGATGATCGAAAAAAAGGCTTTTACGTCACATTGCGAGTCGATTTAAGAAAGAAAAAGCCACAACGATTATTAGACTCTGTTCATATGAGGCGTTATTGTCATGGTCTTTCAAAATGACACATAAAAAGCTTAGCATTGACTGACCATAATCAGCTCGTTGATCCTTTACAGTCAGGCTAATTTTAGAATAGGCTAGATGTCACTGGAATGCTTCCGTAAATTTCTGATCCATAAGCTTGGAGCCTGGATAGCAAACTTTTCGTCAATAGTCCAGGTGACATTGCCAGTTAGTGACATTTAATTTTTTGGATTTGTTCTGGAGTTTGATCCTGGACATTGTTGACGATCTTGAACTGGGACTAAGGTGATCGTTTTCCACTGAACCTCTTCCAAAGTGATTTTTGACCCTAGAACACTGGCAGTCGCTTTGAGAAGCTGACCTCTTGAGATGTGCATCTTGGTTGTTATTCTCACTGTACAAAAATATTGGTGTTTAAGTTTTAACAAAGGCGTGCCGATTTTAAATCTTCAACGTCATTACTATGTGTATTTGACACGTACATGTTTGGGTTGCATATTCCTCCTCCAGCTGCGCTACTGACCCAGAAAACGAACAGTTGTTTCTATTTCTACAGAAGGATTTGTGTCAAGGTTCCCATCAATTCGAATTGCAACTTCATGCTTGCGCTGATCAGACTTTCTTTATATTTATAAATCCTTCCACCCTTTTCGATTGCGCGATCCATAGACGATGGTATGTGGAGCCAGTCTACTGGACCCAGCAGTACGGATATTTCAGCTCGGAACTCATTGGTTACGCGACCTCGTAACTTGGATACTCAGGTCACTCTGGTCCCGGCGTTGCGCTCCTCAATGGATCAGAAGATACACAGCCCAGAGGCTGTTGCGAATCGTGTACGATTTCGTGGTTTGCCTAGATCCCGCACTACTACTGGGATCGCAGCGGTAAGTGATCGTGGATATCGTGGTTTTAGACATGAAATTGGAATTTTCGAACAACTTAGTCGACTACTCCTACTGTGACTAGAAATATTAGATTGGCCGGCCTATTTCAGTGTTATATTGTGTCACTGTCACAACGATCTAGCGTAGATACCCTGTTTGAGTTTTCGAGGTTGGACAACTGCATAACAGACAGAAGATATTTGTCACATAGAAATGAAACAATATCCACAAAGGAAAACTGGTTGTTTTTACCAGCCCGTTGGGATTTTGAGTCTTAATAGTATCGTTAAAAGTACCAATTGAGACAGTTGAACGTGCGTGGTAGGATAACTGAATCGTTTGTACTGGAACACAATAAAGGTAAGAATTTCCGCGGTCCACATGACTACAGAAATTTGATTTTCGTTCTTCTTGTTTCCCGTTTGGCGCATTTTTTTGCGATTATCAAACCTGCTTTGGTTGCCACCTCGCGCCAACGGCCAGCAATTGTAAGATAAACGTCGTGCGTGACCCTCGCGTGTCGTTATCTTCTGTTGACTTTTGAAAGCCATCAGAAACCACAGGAATCGAAGGTGACGCTAAGACTGTTTGCTTAGAACGGTCTACTTGACTGTTGGCTTCCCAATACTACAGATAAGTAACTCTTTTTAGGTGAATTTATTACGCAATGGTTCCAGGATCTGGGAATGACGACATTTCCGCCGCAAACGCAAATACATCGCAATACCAACGGGTTTTTAATATTCGAGACCGTAAAACTTGATGAATGTTTCTTAAAAATGTGTGTACCGGAATTTCCGAGATTATCAACCATTATTGTGCAAGTACTCCGTTCGTGACCAAACGGAAAACCACATTTCCTACCATTAAAATTACAATTCACCACGAGACCTTGGTATTTTATAATTTAGGGGGTTGGTTGTCAAGGCTGAGTCAGCCTAGTCTAATGTTCGTCCCATACAAGACATAGCAACGGGGATCAGTCCACGCCCTAGCTCACATTTTGGGCGTATCCTCGGCCATGCGCGAATCGCTATCCCCGTCGCGGTGTTCGATGCCAAGTGCGGACATGTACCCGTGTGTGTGTGGGTACATGTGTGTGCGTGCGCTCGTTTATCAAGCACATCTTACAGGCCTATGACGAAATGAAGTCTACCCGATGACTGTGTACTGTAGTCATGGTTGCGTTTGCAATGTAACGACAACCGAGAAAAGGTAATGAACTCATTTACTTTCTGACAATTTGAGCAAACGCTCCAAAGGTGACCACAAATACACACAAACTTGGACGAAAACAGTTACCTCACGTGGATTTAGTGATCTGCCGAATGTGTTTTTTTTTCTGATGGACGAAATTCGTTCACCTGTGCTTTAATCCCATCACGTTTATGCATAAGACGGGGTGCCAATATGAGAAATCTCAGATGGGATGCGACTAAGTGATTATCAACCACAGTAACCAGCATGTCGATCCGGCAATCTTTTCAATCTGTAATGAGATGAGTCATTCACAGTTTTCATTCAGTATATCCAACAGGTTACAGGTGACAAGTTTACATTGTACTTAAATCCATTTCTCCGACGATTGACGCCATCTTCGTTTACGGAATATGGGATCTTTGTATTTTACAACAAACGATGTGCCAATAAACGTCTCGTCCCAGAAACAAACGGTACTTTATCCAGTGGCAAATTTTCGGGTTACAATTGAAATATCCTGCTTTGAATACTTCAGCTCGGTCTTTCGCAAACATCCCTGTGCAGTCTAGGTTTGTACAACCTTTGTATGATCGAAGAAAACATTAATCCACAGTGTCAAGCTCTTCAACAAACATTTGCCAGTAGCTTGTGGCCTGTGGTCCCATTGTCATTTCCGGGCAGTTTTTGCACCCACAACCGAAAGGTTTTTGGAGGCTTATCTTTGGGGTGAGTGGCATTCTCATTTTCCCAAAAAATGCGAAATGAATCAACTAAGAAGCACTTTACCAATTGGTTAGTGAGTGATTTGCTCCAACGAGACTATTAGTAATAAAGCCATCTATCGGTTATAAGACCCAATGTTATGGTATTTAAGCCGACTATCAGCAATCACGTCATGTCCTTTACAGACATTGGTTGGCAGAGAACTAAATCTTATGAAATGTTGATAGAGTCTCATATGAACGTGAATAGCTTAACCGTGCCGAATAAGGCTGTTCGTTTTACATATCGGAGTAGTTTATGGCTGGGCTGGACAACTAAGGTGCTGCTTTGGATTATGCAATAACTATGACTGCCGATGTTTTGCGTGGTGTTACGAACTCAAACTGTTTGAGTGTGTCAGCTTTACTAATTCGTTACCAGCTGGTTTGACAGATTTACCGTGTTTCAATGTCGGATTCATCGTGAAGATGATTAATGATGTAGTCGGATTAACCGGCTCATAAACGAACGATAATAATTTCTGATGAGGATGAAACAACCGGACTGGCACTCCACTTTCTTCTTCCAATAGCTGATTGTAGATAAAACATAATTAGACCTAACACTGGAAGCTTTGTGAACTCATAAGATACATTTCTCCAAACAGTCTGATATGCTAGCCCCCTTTTGGCGTATACATTACAAAATCCTACAATCTGGTGTTCCGACTAGTACCAGAAAGATGTTTTAGAACTAAATGGAATGACATAAATATTGACTTCGAGGCTGCTGTCGTGTAATGAATTCATAGCTTAAAAACCGGAAACCGGCAGGGTCAGACGAGCCAAAAAAAAGACAGGTTATGAATTAACTTATGCCAAGCCGGCAATTCATTTTTTCCTTTACCGATCGCGTATCTACAATGGTGAGTTGCTAATTCAAATGACACCGGAAATCACTCCATTGCTTGTTGCGTTTGATTGCTAAATTAATCACAGATGCATCTGTTCGCATGACTGTGAGAATCCTACGAGTGGGGGGAAGCACGAGGAATAATTTATTGCAAGTTTATTTGACTGCCAGTAAGTCAATACTTCGTGGTTCCCTCCTGTGTCACAACAGTTTTTGGTGCGTTTCTTTCCATTTGATCGAAGAATGGGAGTGGTAGCTGAACTCACATTTTCGTTATCAATTTTATCAAACTGTGGGGACTGGGTCAGTTCTTGTCCTCGTTTCAAATAATCATATGCCATATCATTTGGTCTACATCCGAACAGTTTGGGTGTACTTGGGTGAAAATTTATCGCGCCGGCTTTATTTTGCCTTCCAACGATTTCTGTTTAACTGGCACGTGGATTGTCCTCTTCGACTTGGACGTTTTCCACATGGCTGCAAATTGTCGTCAACGATTTGTATCAACATCCATTATATATATATATATATATATATATATATAATACGGCCATCGCCGACTCTGATGTATTCACAAATTCCCTTCGTTAATATACTCCATTTCTGATCACTTACGTGGTACAACGAAACAACAATGAATATGGCGAATCTATTTAGAAGTTCGCCTTATCTCATCTATTTGTAGACTGCATTAAGGCTAGACAAACATGACTAACCTTGATTGACTAAGTAAATTTGCCGGAACATGAAAAATGTAGTCTTGCTGCCGTATGATAGCCTTACAAACGTTTTTAGAAATATTTTTTACGACTTATCCTAGTTTCCATCCGTCTGCGATAACAAGTTCGTTTGTCCAAGAAAAAAACAATTAGTTTATCGAATATTTTGTCCACGACTACGTGTACATCCATAAGCTTGTTTACTGATTGGGATATTTTGCGATAGCTGGGATCGAATAATTGTGGTTGATCAGGAAAAGGAAAATCTCAATTTAAAAATTACCTTGGTTTTCATCACAACTGACCTTGCGTCAAGGCCATTTAAAGACTTTGCGTTAATCACGTACGTTGTCCACGTGAGATTGAAGCAATGAGCAAAAATCAGTAAAACGGTTTGATACCACAATGTAAAGGATAATGAATTGAGTAAAAATCTCGGTCGATTTTACTTTTTGTGCCTGAGCATTTGAAGTGCTTTGAACTAAACGAGACCACACTTAGCGTCATGTTAAACGAAAAACTTTCTGCCTGGAGCATATCTCCCACATAGAAAATCAGCCACATAAAATTGTTCACACAGTTACCCATGTTCCCGTCAAAAAATTGAAACATGAGTTCTTTTTCTTTGAAGTCTGAAGCAAACTGTTACCAGTGTTTCATGCACCATATTTCGGGTGGAGAAGAACATTATTCAATCGTTCCTAGCGTCAACGGACATGGAGTGCGGGTTATTCGCTCCATAAAGTAGGCAACTTTTTTATCCTACGTAAAAGTTGAAAATGCTGAGCACCTCAATCCGGCGATGAGTTATTTTGTAGATGGATTCACAACATGTGATGATTTGCGAAGCACTTAGGAAGTGGATATTTACAGACAGATGGTCTTCGAAAAGCTGTCTCGCTTTCGTATTCCCGTCTAAGCTCTTTTCACTAATTCAGGTAAAAATAAAGAAGGCTTACAAACGGCCCATAAAGAAAAGACCGTGAATGGGTGAAATTTTGTCGTTGCAGTGACGGAGATAGACAACATAAGAAATGCTAACATCCCCGAAAGGAGCCCCTTGCTTCACTTCACCTGTTATCCTGATTGGAATAGTTTCATTTTGGCGTAAATCAGATGAAAGTACCATTGGGTCCAGTGTGCGCTTCATACGAAAACACCATGGCCCGAATCTTGATCCTATCAAAAATGTGTTCCATGCCCTATCATGATACTGGTGTAGAAACTTCAGACCTGCTTTGAACATGAGGTGAAAGCAATTCCAAGTGTGGTTTCTGGACGCCCGAACAGAAGACCATAAAATAGCTAAAACATAGTGGCGGGGCCTTTGCTTTCCATTATTTATTGATGCTGCATTTCTGGCAAAACAAGCTTTGAATTGTTGTGCATAAATCTGACTTTTTTCTCTCTAACGAGCTCATAATGTTTTATGGTTGATCGCTAGATAACAATAACGCTTTTGGCTCATTATTGAGAAGGTTCGTCAACTCTCGCTGAACTGAAGGAATGCGAAATGAAAGTTCTTGTTTTTTTATGTTGATACCCACCGAACTGGAAATAGTCCCAATGACGCTTTTTGCATGAGTTTCATTAATGCCTATATAAATATATATATGTATATATATATAAACGTTACAACTCAATGTACGCCTTCTAACCTCTAATATATATATATACATATTAGAGGTTAGAAGGCGTACAGTGAGTTATAAAGTTTATTGTGATTTTTCAACCCAAACTAGGACTCGTTGTCAAACGAGTGATTTGATCAGAAAGCTGACTAACTACACGAGAGTTGCTAATACTTTGAAGTCTCACTAATGACGTCTCGAGGCGAGGGTTTAGAAAAACACGCGCTTCAACAGGAGCTGAAAGCAAGGAGCGAAACATTTCGTCGTTATAACTAAATCTATGGTGTTCTTCTAACTATTTGCGTTCACTATATCGCTGATACGTCTGCTTATGATGCTGGAGTCAACATGGCTGAATCTTCCGTGACGCAAAGCACTCATTAGATCGTGCGCAACGGGGTTCGCAGAAGTGGATTCTGTGTACATTTTCTTGTCAATCTTGTTCACTTTAAACCTTTATGAGGTGACTGAACAAGCAGTGTTTAACAGTCAGCCTGTTCTCGCCCGCCCAAATAATGGCAAACTATTGGATTACGTGCAGTTTGCAACATTTGTTTTATCCCCCTGTCGCATTTTTCCTGTCTATCAATTCGACTAGGCAATTAAAAAACCCAAAATCATCTACTGCGGAGCATCTCCTGCGATGATGTCAGGCTACTGTTAGGTCAGTCTCTTTGTCTTTCCACTGGTTCCGTAATCATGTCAATACGTGTTTTTAGGTATGTCGCCAGGAAAAATCGCTTCACCAACAGATAAGGGACGATACTTGTGTGTCTGTTAGGATTGCTGGCAACTTGATAATGTAGCATATCTGAAATGTCATTGAGTAAACTGTACTCGGTTAATCAACATCTTCAGAAGCCTTGTGTAGCAGTAAACCAGGCCCGGGTAATCTTAGTGGCAAAAGACTAGTCACTTCTAGAGCTTATTCTTCAGATCCCAATGTGCATGTAAAATCTACCGCTGTATCATTAAAAAATCAACGGATTTCACTTGTATTTATCGTTTTTCCCACATTTTCGTCCCTATTTACAGGTCCAAACTAACCAACAGATACCCCAGTCCATCTCGCAATCACTTTATTTTGCAAGAAATCCTCGATTTCGGCGTGTCGGTTCTCAGGACTCCCAGTCGTCCGTATCTTCCGGCGGGGGCCTACCTAGCAACGTTGCCGAAGAGCCTACAACACGCCGAAAACCCGTAAGCCGTTCCACCTCCGGTGTGACAGGTACCGTTCCGTCGGTTAAACAATCAACTGCAAACTCCAAAGTGCCAACGAACCAGTTCTTCCCCGTCGATAGTACCCAGATTCGAATTACGCGCAATCAGCTACGCCCGATGCAACACACAGCTGCCGCGAATCCGCATCAAACGCAGCAGCAACAAAAGCAACACCAACAACAGCAACAACAGCACCTCAATCAACAGTATCGTATGGGCGGAAGTTCTCAGTATCGCCAACGTAGCGTCCAACCTGTATTTCGTAATGATTTGACCTCTATCGGCGGTCCTGGCCCCTTTAACCTACAGAATCTTTCTCCCAGAGCAGATACACCGAGCACCGCGGTAGAGTCATTAACAGATTCAGAGATTGTTCTTCCTCCCCCAATTCAATTTCGCAGTTGATTAGAATGTGTGATATAATCAATCCCATCTTTGTTTATCTGTTTCGTCCAATGCATTATCACACCACCCTATACAGTAATGTACACATGTACCCCAGTTTATATTTGTACAGCACCAGATCAGAAACCAGTCTATGTATTGATCCATTGTTCTAGCAATTGTGTCATGCAACTCACAATGGAAATTTCGGAACCGCTTATTTCTCTTCTCACGTTGTGCGCTGGTGTCACACACCCACATGGTGTGAGCTTGTGGTTATATGCCAAACTGGATGTCTGTGATAGATTAGAATGGAAAACGACACGTACATACACAAACACGAATGCACGTGAAAATCACTCGCGCGGATCCCAAGTTCAGAGAAGCTGTGAATCTCAGATCTCAATAAGTGAACAGATATGTTATAATTCTACTGATACTGCTCTAATTTTGACGACAAGAAATCAAGAAAAAATCTCGCTGACTTCAAATTTCCCGTTTATCATTTTGTTTTCTTGTTCCGTTGTTCGAATTTTTTGTAGCGCTTGTTCTTTTATGCGTTTCTTTTATATTTCCAGTCTACGATCAGTATCTCCACTATCCTTACAACCGCCACTACAAACCAAAATTACAAATACAGTCACCTGATTTTGAGCTGTATCTGCACAGACACAAATCACAAGTGTTGTAAGCAAAATTACTAATATCGATCGCACCTAATTGCATTGATTAGGATTTTTTTAGAATATATCGTTTTGCTTTTCCACAACTCATTCGACTTCTGGTGTGAAAAAATCGATAAAAGCCTCTTGTTTTTAGCTGACTATTAGATTTTGGTGGAAATAGTTTGATCCGTGAAATGTACCAGTGGTTGTGATCCAATATAGGATAGCACGAAGTCTGCGGTGTTTCCTGCACCATAGACTAGACAGCCTAGTGTTGAATTAGTTTATACAAAGTGGTTGGATTTACACTGACCATTCCAAATCGTTGGGCACGTTGAACAGCTTGTTCGATTGCATTTGATCTGATTGCATTCTTTTTATCGTTTTCATGTGCACACATTTAATGAGATACCGACAAATCACTGCCAATTTGAACAGTACTTTCAATCCAGGGTGTTGGGATTCCCGGTGCTTGCTTGTTACTGGGGCCAGTTTCAAAATAGACAGACAGACAGACAGACGATAATCGTTTGACTCACAACTCCCGCCTGGTTGACACTGTTGACTGGATAATGGCCACACGTTTTGAGGATGGAACAATTGATTTCAAAGAACGCGGTAGGTCCATTTTAATCATGATTAACTGAAAGAAGAATAGTTTTTTTCTCGATCAAAATACCCCAAATTTTATGCACTCTAAAAGGGAAAGTGAAACAATTTGGTCGAGAATTAAGTGTTCCGAGTAACTGCAGCACAAAACTCGGTTGGTCTGTGAGCATCGGTTGCTTGAAAGCGTCTACGTAAATTACCAATGGCGTGTGCTTTTGCAATTGACGTTCAGTCTGGATAAGACCCAAGTTGTAATGATGATAGTTACATCTGACTGGTTAGCACGAAGCTTGGTGTTTTTGGGGACAAACTCAAAATAACTTATCATTCTGTCCTTCGACACGCGGTTGAATTAGGGCGGTAGAAAGGGAGTTGATTCAAACAACACAGTATGTTTGTATTGACGAACATTTCTCTTCCAATTGCTAATTGCATTAGTGGAATGAATATAGGCAAGCATTTATTATTTTTTTCAGTCATCTTTCTTGGAATTTATAAAACTTAATTGAACCAATTTATTGAGTCTATACAATGAGTTCTAGTAAGAAGCGGATTAAAAAATTGCGTACGTGTAGTAGACCATCATCTATGTAGAAAAAGGTCCAATCTAACGAATGTCATTTTGATGCCTGGCTCATTTTCCAGAAGTCCTCAAACTACCCCCGATGGTTCTGTGGTTCGTGATGATTTCAAACAACGAATCCAAAAAAACATCAATCGGCCGTATTCAGCTTTTCTCATAATAAAGGAAGAAAGAGGCCAAGTTCTAACTCGTCATTGGTTCGATCTGCCTTTAAATGCCAACTTTTTTGGTACATTTATGGTACACTCATTCTTACCTCAAATAGTTTCTAAGACGAGTGTTTCCGAAAATGCGAATATTCTCACGCTGAATCGTCCCTTTCCTGACGTGTGAAATTTGGACAATCGGCCTCTTGTTTGACCTCCACGATAGACTCTGGTCACACTATTTTCTGGTCCAAATTTCTCAGAGTTGATGTGATTCTGTTTCCATGGCATGATACACCCTCTTATCGTTTGTGCTTTTCGGGAAACGATAAGTGACATCAAAACTAAAAGCATTATTCACAATACCAAAAGCTGAAATATGTAAAGTCGTCTACAACCGTATTATGACCAATTTTTTCTAAACTCGTCAACAATTCAGGCGTGAGATAAAAGTTGTCGTTTCAGCTTTTCGTCTTCTTATAAGTCTGATCAACTGTCGAACGACAACGTGGATAGTTTGTAAGGGAAATTTTTTCAAAGAGTTACTTGATGAACACAAATGCATAACCATGGTGATGTGTACAGAAGAATTCCTGAAACCGCTGGCTGAAAGCCTCGTGCAATGATCAGGATGTATGTCTTTGCGAACTGGTCAAACTCCGAGTGGGAAACTAAATGCATTTTGGAGACGGAAATTTGTTTACGTTTTAATCGGTCCAAATAATTTTGGTCGATATTTTTTTCTTTCCTACCCTATGTTTTGCCAAAAACACTGAGAAAAAATAAGGTGAAATACATATTTATTTCATTCCAATGCATTGTAGGACACCACTCACGGCCTCCGGTACTGAGAGAACTAATAAAACACGTTATGATTACGGTAACAAACAGACAGTCAAAAATGAACATTCAGATCTTACGAAGATATTACTTACTGACATCGATCGACTTCCAGCCACTTACCCGTTCACGAGCATGCTTTCGAGTACAGCCATCGAATCACCGTCTCAAACCGTAGGCAGTAATGCTTGAAACCTATCCCACAAATGCTAATTTTGGGCAATAAAGCGCCCAAAACGCGGTAACATAAAAAGACCAATCCTTCAGTATCAACAACGGGGAGCATATTGCAAACAAAAAGAGCCACATATGATTTCATCTTGTAGCAAAGTGTAACAAGATGATGTAACAGGAGAGTCTGGCAGTCGCACTCAATTCTTTGACCAATTCCAAGAAGATATTGCAACTTAACATTTTATGTCCACAGTCACGCGTCCAGCTTTTCAACCACACGGAATCGACGATCAGTCAGGCATTAAGACGTTGTGTTCATAATGGAATTCCGACCAATTCCTGGTAGTCAGCATATGTGCGTTCTAGTTAAGACCTACAGCCTTCGGCACCTGGAAGACGAGGTCAACACTTTGACAATGTGCATTTCTGTGCAAATGTGTTACAGTTAACCTAACGACAGTTCATAGTTCATTAATACAAACAGTCTCCAGTTTAATGCGTTTGATTCGCCCCGACGTGCCTAACTAGCGAGAACTTGACCGAATATTCATGTTGAAACTATATTGCTAGGACCAAGCGAAAGTCCACGCAAAAGGTTTGATCTCTGTCTTAGAACTGGTCAACTTGAGTGTCTTCCCAGGTTACTCTGAAAATCTGGACCCCCTATTTTGCCAACGCAGTGATTTAAAGCATAAAGGGTGAATCCCATGGTAAAAATACGTAACATAGGGGTGCGTGAATGAGGTTTACTCAAGTAGGAGCCAGTTTATGGAGCCTGTATGCGAAAGAAAAAGAATGCATTTGGCTGGGTAAATGTGTTGAATAAAATAGAAGGCTAAAATTGAGAATCGCGACGATTGGGAACATAGATTTGGTCAGAACGGCTAAATGCCCAAGTACGGGAAAGGTAACGGAAGGCAGAAGACAAAGGGATTAAAAGCGAAGCTGTGAGAAAAAACTAGCTTTAGAAAATAAGCAGTGAAACAGCCGTCAGATGGTGGACTAGCAAATGTAGATTAAATGATGCGGTGTCGTGCTCGATCAACTGGATTGTCTTTCGATGGAAGACAACAGGATAAATAGACGGAGATGCAAATTCTAGTGTAGGGACTATTCCAGCCTTGCGCTTTAGAAGCTGATAAGCGGAAATAAATAAACGCTCGTTGCCGAGTAGAAAGCCAACTTCAGGTGCAACATTTGAAGCAAACTGAACCGTGAAACCTGATCTATAAGACAAACAAGTCAGAGGTAAGCCGGGAAGAAAGAATGAATCCTTGAAACACAGATTAGTTGAATCGAAATACAAATTTGGGTGAATGAACCACGTTCGTCGGAAATAAGAAGCAAAGTAGTTTTTACAGGCTTCTAGTAGATGTGAATTTGGGAGCCAGAAGGAATATTTGAGAATCAAGAGTCAGCAATATATTGACGATATTACCGTTGAGGCCTATTTTATTGTTTGCTTGGAAGGGGAGTTGCGAGGTAAGAACAGGAGAAATGATGGATGGTTTCAGCTGCAAACTAGTGAATCGAGTGCATTAGGTCGACGGTAAAAGGAATAGTTCGAATAAGCCCAAAAACTAAAAAAAATACTCAGGAATGGCCGAGGTAGAATTTCATTATGGAGGACAGAAGTGGTTTTCTCACTGAAAACACTAAATACACAAAGGGCCCGAACTCGAGAAGTTTATCTTATTATGCTTTCCAGGCAAGTATTATTGAAGACGTTGGATAACATCAAGCGTGTCCAGAGTGGGAAAAGATTCATAAGATGACCAGTGGAACAACACCGTCTGAATTAACCATGGCCACTTATACCAGTGGTTCTAGCACTGAATTAGAAATTTCGGGATTGAAACAGCCGACATGGAGCCAGAAAGTCATCTCTAGTGTTTCAGTTGGATGCATTTTATCCATGTTATTATAAGGAATCACGATATAATAAATCCATGAGCCACGAGAAGAGCTAGTAGAGATATCTGAATAAAGCAAAGGAATACGAACAACGTTGCTCGACTGATCGGGTATAGTTGTAGAGAGGCCAGTTAGTTGAGATGATTCGTAAATGATCACGAATTGTTGGGCTTTGCACACGTGATATATATTATAGAAGACTGTTAGTTAGCTTCAAGTGCAAACACAGAAATCCCCAAAGAAAACAATTCAATGCCTGGAGTCTCTTGAAACGTCCTGTTAGCTCAAATATTAGAAATCGAAATCGAAAACGTTGTCATTACTGAGTGATCAGTGAACAATGTTAATCAATGCCTGATAGTCAGGATTCTCAGCAAAGCAGTTTAAATTCCTCAATAGAAAAGTCAATCCGTTGTACATGGGAGATGGTAACTCATCGAAAAACGAAGACGCAGACATTTGACCTAGGAAGAGAAGAAGATTGAAAAGTGCGGTTTGCGTCTGACGAAAGGTGAATTCAGTGTCGGTAAGAAATAAGGGAAAAGGAGATGACAAAAGAAATTGGTAGACGGAATCGAGTCCACAGTTTGATCAACAAATCCTAATGAGGGAAATGTGTACCTGAGTTAGGCAGCGTGCGGAGACCGGGCATGACTATTATAGCAATTTGTCTTTCATGCTCGCGAACCGAAATTAATCATCCTGAAAATTAAAGTTACAAACCACAAGAAGCTTCGATAAATCAGGAGTGGCAGGAAGCTCGGTGACAACAAACGTTCACAACGTGGACGTCTTTGTGGGACAAACGTTTGCTCCAAAAATAAGCCGTAATCAGTATTAAAAAGAAAATAGAACACTGGTTGGCCGTTACTGCAAGGTACAATGTTCAGGCATAAGCTATATTTGATAGCAATATCGTAACCACAAATGGAATAGGGTAATTCAGTGTACCGGAATAAAGTAAACGCACAAAGCAACGTAATTCAATTAACGGACGATAGGGGATAGGCCAAAATACTTATAAAAGAAATATACTATACGTCAAAATTAATGGCATCACAAAAACTGCTCACCTTGCGGTGCCAACGCTAAGTTCACTAATAAGAAATCACTGGAATTCTGTACGGCTATTTAATTCTGGATATGAGATCCTCAGCAGTGCAATTCCACTGTACTGGAACCGGATCGCCGAGGAGGGACGAATGCCTTAGTCGTAAAACTTCACCATACAAAGCATTCGGGAGCTACCAATTTACATAGACTCACGCCACTGATATGCAGTAATCAGCTCTCACTGTTTGAAGACATTTTTGCAGGTAGACTAAGTTTGACGAAGTCGTAGAGCACCATATACAGGCCCTGACCAATCGGCGAATTTTATGTGCTCCATAAAATCTCCCACTGTTACCAGTGAAAATTATTCGTTTTCCCTATCGAGGAGTATTATTCCGGGCGAACAACAATCAAGTTAGTAACCTCGTAGCGCTTGGACCAAAATGTTGCTGGTCCGACTATTTCCAAAGTGCGCTACTTTCTCCACCGACATTCTTGCAAGGATGTTGACCCGCAACCTGAAATATCGTATATTTGCCACATAGTAATGCAATAATATTAGTATTATCGTCATTATCATACAGAACCGGTATTGGGCAACTTTTTCGAATAAAACGGACTCTTTAAGGTACAATTGTTATCCGAGCTCATAAAAAATACTTTTGGTAAAATAGCCCAACAACCTTGTGTGTGACTTGGCACACGTGGTAGTAAAACAGAGGTTCCTATCCTGCCACGATCAACACCTGGAACTGTTTACATCTATCGAAATAGGTCCAGAAGTACGCTGAAGATCAATGATTTTCCGCACAAGAGAAATCGTTACCATAGCTATCAAATCAAAGTGACTGGATTCCGTCAACGTTATATTTTTCAAAGTTCGTAAATTCTCCTTCTCATGAGGTTTGCTGATGATTTCGTCATACTATATACTAAACATTATGGAGAATGCAATTTCTGTCAATTTTTTGACCTGACTAGCCTCATCAACTAGTCGCCTATTCGGGAAGTCATTGCGAAATATTTCTGCAGTCGCGTTTCTGTTCTGCCATTTTCCATAGCATGCGCATCAAAACCAAAACGCCGTATAGTACATTCTTCAGCATTCGTGTTTATGACCTCCGGTTTCGCTAGGGAGGAGGATGCCGCATCCAAATCAAAGTGTAACATATAGCGTATGACATTTTGAAAACACCTTCATTAATTAGCTTGCCGACATAATTCATCTTCGTGGGGCATTGAAAGCTGGTCATGTGATCTATACGCAAAACTGATTTAGGGACATTCGGCCGGGACCAGAGAGTTTAAAAACAGAGGCGTTTTTGGAATACCATACCATGTTACAATCCGGTTTATTTCTGTTCCATTTGCCGAGGCTCCATGATTTCATGACGGTTGGATTTTAATTGTCTTTGACGGACAGCCCGGGACATAAGGGAAGCAAACAATCCGAAGTGGCCAGCACTGGAGCCGCAATTGAACACCGGTTCCTGACGGGGACAGAGATACGGAACTCACTCACGAGAACCGACCGGGTGTTCAGGGAGATCAGAAAATCGTCAACTGTTAATTCACTTCCGTCAAGCCCTAGTACTACCATTTTTCAATCGCACACATTTCTGCCCTAATGACATAGGAAGAATTTCATCGTTTCTCATCTTCATTGGGCACAAATCCTACATCGACAACTTGGATGATTTTAACGTTTCGAATAGGAATTCAGAAACATTCCAGACAGCATTTTGTCGTAGGATGACCTCAAAACAAACATCTGCTTTTAGAACAACCTGCTATTGGATGAGAATAGCGCGCGATTTTTGTTTGCAAATGGTATCAGTGAACCGGGCACATAAATACGGAGGCAAATTCAGCTTCACAGAATTTTTTCACCTCAAAAGTACTGATGTATAGGTAAAAATACCTCGAAATTATTGCAAATAAATAACCGTTTATCTTCCCGTTTACCGTAAATATGGAACGCAAAAGGTTTCATTGCACACATCCAGTTTCACCGATTCTGCGTTCAATTGTATTCTGATCTGAGGTCATCGCTTCATTCTGCTGTTGCACTTGTCAGAGCAAATGAAGCGTACAAGATGCCTAATGTGTGAATAATGAATCTTCCGATTACGGGGAGGCAGGATTGACAAACATCGTGTGACAATAGTGTGCTTAGAGTTTAATCAAAGGAATTCGTGAAGAACATTTCGAAGCTGATATAATGAATTTCTGCAATGTGCGATAAACGCGATCAGAAAATTACTTTCAGTTGTTCTTACTGTTTCATTTCTACTTTTTACTTTAGAGGTAGAATTTGTTTAGCTCGATAGGACACTGTCGACTTTGTGTACAGTTCGGCTGGGAACTGGTTTTCAACTAAACCACCTGTCTTTCTCAGTTCACACCATATCCGCCTAATATGGAATTAGCACAAACACGGACAGAGAGGGAGAGACACACACAGAGACAGAGAGAAATCGATAGCAAATACAAGTTCATCAAAAGTTCAATGAACTTCCCAGGAAAATGAACAACTTGAAAAGTTAGTAGAAATGAAAAGCAATTATTAGTTGATACAAAAACCAGATGAAAAAGGAGATGGAAGAATTGTAATTAATCAAGAGGTTTTTCTAATTCACCAATAGTATGGTACCTTAGAGCGTTTCGTAGTTGACAAATCAATATTCATACAAAAATAACAAAAGATAAATGTTTGCTTTTACTTATAACCCGATCAGTTTTCTCTTGGCAAGCAGGTGAACGGTACGCTATTAACTAATATCTTATAATATAAATCCCATCGAAATAATTTTCAATAGGTAATCATTCTTTCCGAAAACTGGAAAGACACTTTTAGATAGTTTGATCGATTGATATCCCATTCGCGAAAATCATACCGGGGGAAAGTAAAATAGAAAAAATATCAAAGAACCACTTATTTGTTTGCCGACGACGAGTCACAAAATAAATTTGGTTGTTGCCCTTCAAAAGGTGGGGGGCGTGGATTTTTGGCTGAATAATTTTTCAACAATTGAATTTCTTAAATGCCACCCAATAATTAGCCGTGGATTGACGGCCGAGTCTGTTGCCGATCGGTAGTCGTCTTTGTTGACCTAACTGAGGCTGGAATGTCAAACGTGGACAAAATGTGGTTTTGCAATTTGGAGCTTTGTATTTCTACAACACACCAGCACCCACCTGAGCCTGTGCGACTGCAGTTAACCACTGTGGCTGTGGGAATCACAGGTCCGCGTGAAAGATTTTAATCCTTAGTGGTTATGTTCTCTTTGTTATAAATCCAGACCACTCGAACAGATTGATGTCTTTACAACTGATTTGCTTTGGCGAGTGCTTGAAGTAGTTCAGACACGGTTAATCTTTTTTGACCGATTTTATTCCAGTCGCCCAATCATGGGGGAAAGTAATGTGAAAGACAGCCAATGAAATACAGCAATCACATTCTGATTGTGCATTTGAAAAGTGTGCACGAATTAATGGATCCAGAATTCGTTTGCCTATAGTGACTTTCCGAACGTATTTTTTTCCACGTTCATCGTTAATAACCAACGAAGTGGCCCGGTTAGACATGCGATCAACCAAGGCAAAGTGGCATTTCTTCGCATAGGCGGGATCTGTCAAACAACAAAGAAACGAACGAAAAAACTCTGGTGAAAATATTCATCATGTGACACCAACACACAACTGACTGTTATTAACCGCAATGTGACAATAAAATGCAACTGTTTTTTATCAAATTAAACAGCATATTAGTGGTGCAAAAGCGTTCAAATAATTTAAAAAGTAACACGAAGAATTCAGTCAGTCACTCACCAAATTTATTTACACAGTCAGTGAACAACCTCAGTCAGTCAACCGGTCATGCATTCAGACCAATAATCAATCAACAGACCGATCAGTCAACAGATTTTTGGTCATTTCGGAAATAAATGCGTCAAATGACTCGAAATGGTAATTCTTTTATCACAATATGACGAATTCTGTGTTCAATGGTGCTGAATTCTCATCAGATATATTACATCTTCCACTAGCTATGATTCTGAAGATGAATACTACTTTGAATTTCGTGATAAAACGTTCAAAAAATTGCCTATTAAATTGTAGGACAAAACTTCCGAATCCTAACCGTCTTTTTATCAAAATAACAAATATGGCTTAGTGTGTAAGAAACAATGAAAATTACTCTCCTAGATAATATTCTTTTTCTTCTTTAGTTTTGCTTCTGCTTTGTTAACGACGTGGTCAATCGATTGCGAAACTGGATACACGAACCTACAAGTCATATGCATAATTTTTTTGATCAGTGTTCAAAATGAAAATGGTAACCATGCTTGTGATTATTGTGCATCGATCTCCCCAATTTTTGGATTCACTTTGCCTAAAGAAACGAAGGAAGTGCACTGGAAACCTGGCAAGTGGAAGCAAATTTGTATGGGAATAGAACATGCTTCTCAAACGTGAACCCATTGGTGAAATCACCTTTTAATGGATTCATTCAATATGAGAGTACGATGAGAGGAAATATCTGCGGATGAAATCCCTGGAAAGAGTCTTCTAAATTATCTTCGTGTCTCTCAGATGCATCGTGGAATTTGCGATCACTTAGACCTCCCATATGGTTTCACTATTATCCAGTACTTCTTGGTTGCGAGGTACATGAGGCTGTTTAAGGATGCGAAATGATCACCAAAAAAATGTGACTGCAGTCAAAGACTTCTCCCGTTCCTGGATAAACACTCGGTTTTACGAAGGTGTAAATAACGTACTGAATGGTCAGACAAACCCAAATTTGTTGGATGGTTTGTGAACTGTCGCTCGACAAGGCAATATCATCGACATTATCCAAGTTGAGTGCTCTAATCCCCGAAGCGAGTTCAAACTCATCGTTCGGCAGACCAAGTGAACCATTCTGCAGAAAATGGTCCACAGTATGCGGCAGAAACTAATCTTAGACCCAGTCAAACTTAAGAGACTGCAACACAACTCGCTGAGGACCAACATATCGATTACAGACACACCATTCCTCCCACTACAGTGTAGTTCTCCTAATGGATTTGAAGACTGGGAAAATTTCTAGTGCTACAATGTTCGGTGATCTTTGAAAGTGTAACCATGCTCTAACAGCTGTTGGAAATTTATGATTTGGTAGTTGCATCCGAGACCTGGTACCAAACGTGGTCTGCTTCACAAGTCCTGTACAACACATGAAAATACATATGATGAGCACTTTACTGCAACTGTGACTGTAGCTATTGAAAATGGGGACATCTATCGATTTTCCCAATAAGGAGGGAAAGTTCAGAAAGTCCGCCAAACACTTCTCCAAACAGTAATATTATACCGCTTTTAAATGAATTTGGACAAAGCCCTCGGAGCCGAACTATTTGCGATGTCCTGGGGCCTGATTTCCTTTGCAGACCTCGATCTCAGTAACATGACCTGACGAGGCAGAACATGGGGAGCATGTCTGAGTTGTTATGGGAGGTACTGAGGTTGTTGACAAGTAAAGTACCTACTCTTTAAAGTGCTCAGTCTAGCTTATAAGATGGTGCCGTTAAGTGTAGTCCAAACGTCAGTTTCACGGACGGCTTTCCTCACACTGTGTGGTTTCATACCATTAGCTCGAATGTAGTGAAACAGCTTGCAGAAATCCTCCAGCACAACAATCCCATTTCTGATAAATGGTAAAACTACCAGAATGAGATCTGTGCCCAATTCGCGGCCAACTAAGTGCGGTATTTTGTTGTGCTGGCTACCAGCGGCAATGGACCGAGAGGTTTCAAAAAGACGCAAAGAACACTCTGAAACCCAGGGTATGGTGACAAGATCGACCAGGTCGCTGGCGTTGGTTAAGAAGTAACTCGTGAAGATGGAGAAACGCAAGTGATGAATTAAAAAGGCCGCAGAAACTCCATATTCTCCATCTGGGTCTGTAAATAAACGGTCAGCCTAGTTCACAACAATGAACTGGATACCGTAGAAATTCGCAAATTCTAACCTAATTGATAAACTGAAAACGGAGTGGTTTCAAGCTGACGTCAAAGAGTCATCAACTACGGCTGGAAGGGTGATCAGAAAAAGCCCTTGTCTAAATAAATGCTTATAACCATCGACTTTGTGACGCACTAAAGGTTACGTTTTATTGAGAGGATGTTTACCGATTAACTGAGTAGACCCATACCAGGGCGGGGAAGCGTGAGCTTAGTGACCAGTCGGGCGGATGTCTAAAACTTTAACTTTTTAAGACAGTTGCCAGCCAGCAATTTCCACCTTCATTAGATGCGCTTAGAGAATGTTTCAGTAGTGCAGTGTGGCGGATGCTACTACGGAAATGTCTTCACCCCCCGAACGAAGATCGGCAGAGGTGATTGAGAAAACCGAATTGTGCATTTAGTGAGTCCTTTCGTTATCATTATGGTTACGTGATAAAAAATACCAAGGGTAAAACCAGGAACTCATCACAAAAGTTAATGGTTTTATCAAATATCAGCCCTTAGTATGATCCTAGATAAAAAGATGAAAACTTTTCCAAGTGCCCTCATCGAAACTAGAAGAAGAAATCCTGGTTTCTAATCCGACGGAACCCGCAATAAACATGGGTCTTTCCTTTCCTTCCCAACTTACTCTGATCACTAGAAAAAAACACTTTCACAGATATAAATTTTTACATTTGATTGCAAATATTAATTTGACTATTGCCTGTCTCACTCCAACTTCTCCCCCGGTGATATTCTTCGAAGACATTTCCACATGTTTCGCACATAATATAGCTGGAATTTTCAACCGTTTATATCCCTCTATTGAGGCGTTCTTGTTTTATGATTTCGGTCAACAACACAATGCGGTTATTAGAGGGAATGTAACCAAAAGGATAAATGCAAAACGGCCAGAAAGATATTGAGCAAATAAATGTTGGGATGGTTTCTGTAAACATGTGAAATCAAACTAAGTCTTCGTCCTTATGTCATCCGGTTACCATTTCATGACAAGAGTTCATCTTGGCGGGATATGATGGGTTGCTCGCCAGTTTGGTCTAACGATCTACACAGGGTGATTTGTCTGAAGCCGACGATTCAATCATCACAGGGCGATCAGTGTGTAGGGCTTTGGGACAGCAGTCTCATTGTCCTCCAGGTTGAGGGCCGATTTGCGCTGTCAACTAAGTCAGTCAAGCGAGTGACCTAGGCAAGCAAGCTCCCACTCAACCATTATCACTGCTTCGGGGAAGAGTTCCTATTGGGATCTAAGACATAAAGTAAGAAACGCTATCATTCCTGCTACTCAACAGCCGGACTATCAGACACTGTCTGTCCATCATCTTCACCGAGTTGAAAGACTGGGCGAGGCTTCATCATGCTTTGCCCGATACATAAAACAGGACAGGAAGCCCTAAGTTGAATACTACTTAAATTTCCCTATAATTTATTCATAGATCATCTAATGTTTACATGAAATAATTCACCATGAGATATCATCGCTCAACTCACCATTAAGATACCATGGAAGCACTGTACAGCTGTTTCATCCTTGTTAGGAATCATCAGCAGTGCATATCCACCGCGCCCCAACTGGGACGCGAACCCGAACAAGGACGAACGATTCTGAGTCGAACGCCTAAGCCATTACGCTACCGGGAAGGCTCTGAACGGTTTGTTGAACTTCACCACATGATGTTGCACCTATCCGTCACTGATTTGCACGGTTACTGTCCGTTAGCTCACAACGATCGACTGCACTGCTGATGATTCCTAACGAGGATGAAACAGCTGTACAGTGCTTCCATGGTTTCTTTATGGTGAGTTGAGCGATGATATCACATGGTGAATTATTTCATGTAAACATTCAATCTCCTACTACTAAAATTATCTAATGTCTCAAACGGTCTATCTCTGCTGCCTCAAGGTACCCATGATATTCCCGCTGATCACAAGCCAGATCCCCGTAGAAGTACGCCACCAAATAATATCGCAAGTTTATCTTAATCTTTTTCTTCACGTTTTTTACGCCTTCTCAGCCTATGGATTCCAACCGCCATAACATGCTTGCCCTTAAATAAGCCGGCCTATTGGACTTCGAAAGGTCAGCAGAGTTAAGCGTAGTTTGCTTTTTATCTCTCCCCACGGGCTCCAACAAACAGTATCCGGCGTTGGCCGAGCGGACAAGGTCGTGGCGTTTGGACGTGAAGTTCGCGGGTTCGAACCTACCCACGACCAGTTAACTTCCCCGGTTGGCAGCCCTTTGCTGGCCGCGGTTCCCTTCCTAAAAAATGATGGGCATCGTTATTTAATTAATAAAGGAAGTAAAAGATAAAGGAGAAGACAAATCCCTGACTGCAAACATGTTGAGCTTCATGATAGATTTGGAAATGTAGTTCTTATGAGCGAATGCCTTGACGGTGGAGTGTTATCTGTTGATTGCAATGCAGAAGTTAGAAAGCTCACGGTGTCCGGATCTTGGCCAAGTTGGATTTGTGCCGCATCAGCTCAGCGTGAAAAACAAACAGAATCGGCTTATTCCGTTTTGTGCCGATTTTTGACACAGTTCGCTCTGCACAGCAACATGACGCACTAACCCTGTGGGTATCGGGATTCATCTAGGAGAAAGCTACAGTTGGCACGGGGCCATTCAAAACTGTGAATCTCCTTGGTCTACATACGTAGATTCGAATGATGCGTTAATTTTTAACGGCAATTTTCGTTCCAAATCAAAGGTCATTGAAGCAAATCGTGAACCTGGTTCGCCATACAACATTTGTCTGACTCTGATGCTATCATCATTTACGACCAGGAAGTGTCAGAAGAAATTCGAGCTCCATGGGACATTGATGTAGATGAGGATTGGGACCGCATTAAATGGGTAACGCCTTTTAGGGTGTGCTATTAATGAAAGACACTGGAATTCTCAGGACTCGGTGAGTCCAGCGGAAAGACAATTTTCAGCTCTAAAGCTGTAAAATGATTAAGATTCAACGAGACTAAAAATTTCCGGCAAACGAAACCTCACGAGGGTTCGCAAGACTTGGAGGCTACAAACCTAGGAATAACTGAGGTTCCAACGCTTTCAAACAGAAATCAGATGCGATGTGTCCTCGCATGCGAAATCGGCAGACAGTGAACTTTGTTCATTGAAATCGAGATCAAAAGTGAACACACCAGTGCGAATCATAATCACATTCAAGATACTACTGACACTCTTATCCTCATTCGTATGAACATTCATATGAACATTCATAGCTACAGCAGGACTGAAGAATCAATTATTAGACTTTAATTTTAGACCTGCTTGCTGCGCTCGCTATTCAACAACACCTCTCTAGGGTTAATGATCCGGTCAGGATCATGAAAAATTCAAATAACTGGGTGGAGGCAACGGCCACTGTCTCGGGATACGGACACGCTCTTCGGTATAAGTACGCCGCGTTTCTTGCTCCCATTCACTCCCTTACCTGACGACTGCCTTGAACTGGTCCAGTTCATGCGCTGTGCATGTTCGATCACTTTCATTCGGGAAGCCTACATTCAGATTCACATCCTTAAATTTTGCGACATACAGATACAAAAATACACGTCGTGCTATCACAGAACGCATCTCGGTTCAATCAGGTTAGGTGAACAAGAGTGAAATGAACAAGTTTAGTTTTTACTTAAATAACTGAATTGGGATTCTTGTAACACGGGAAACCGGACGGCTGATTGTTGTTGTTTTCAGAGCGGGCTTGCTAAGTATGTGCTCTGTTTATTTTATTATTTGAATGATTAAATGAGTGAGTAGAACACTGCCAAGCGGAGAGACGAACATGGGCCACCTGGGTAAAAATCACGAATCCCGCCTGCTAGACCACTCGGGATTCGCCATAGGCCACAATGAACAAACAGAAAACTGATGCACATACAAGACTTGTGATGGAGCAGCGCAGCCTATACATGGCAAACATCAGGGGTTTCAAAACTAAGTTGGGTACGTCAAGGAACAATCTAGAATTCTGCGCACTAACGTGATTACTCCTAAGTAAACAATTGCAAACCCTTGGGACGAATCGTTTGGTGTCCTGAATGAAGTGGAAGCAGAGTTGAATAATCATTTGCCAAATTATGAATAAATGTCTCATTGCAACAAAATTTGGTCAGTTTCTTTCAAACCAGTTAGACTTATCCTGATGAAACCCTTTACCATCTAGTTCCTCGACATTTGGGACGAGGAGCTTATATGAATCATTAACTGCACCTACCTTCAGTCAGTAAATAATTAGTGATTAGTATCATCATCTTGAGACCAGCCTAATCAGTATAATTATTGCCCCACTCGATACCGGTTCTCCATAGCAGCTTATGCCCAGATTGAGGTTTCGTCGATCAAAATTTCATTTTTCCTCCGTTATTTGAAGTGAGTAGTAAGCAACATCGTTCGATAATAGTTGTCATCTTCTGCTTGAACGGCACCTATGACTCTGATCGAATAGCGTTATTGTGTTCTTCACTTAGAAGGAATAACAAAGAAATTCCTGAACCTACTAAGACAACTATCCTATCAAACTTCTGATCTCTTAGAATTTCACAGTAGAATGTTAGGTGCATCGAGGATGACCATCGGTATTTGAATACGGTTTCGCTTTTCGTGTTTAATTTCGATACCGATAAGATAACCGAAATTGCCTTTGGATATCTCCAGGATTGGCGTTCAACTGGCAAATGCTGAGAAGCTATTTGTTATGGACGACAAACCCGACCGCGATTTCTCGTTCAGATGGTCAGAACGTGCTCAACTTAAACTGTCTCGCAAGAGCTGATCAATATTTGATGCATCTTGCGCCGTCAACGTATACAGTGATGTTACATTACTAGGCATCATCCGTTTGGAACTAGGTACTCGGCGAGGAGTGGAATACACTGGACTGAATTACTTGCGGTGTAAATCTAATATTTCACTGAAACTGAAAGGTCATGTGTGTAACGATGCACTCAGTTCTATCGTAGGGTTTGGGAGACATGCGGTTTGCATGTTGAAGATTACAGTAGCATAGAGATTTTCTACTATTGATTTGTGATTAATATCGCCACAATTGGATGGACTGAGTGCATGAATTTTGCATCTTGTATTGACTGAGAGCATATTTTGTCACTGTACGTCCAGCTTACCAACCTTCATCGATTAACGCTGGCTTTACGTGTCGTGATCAAACGTCTGCGGCACTACGCCCTGTTTTCCGCTCCTCTCTCCACCATGGATCAGAAGAAAATACGCAGTGGTCAGAAGATCAGATGGTGTCAGGGGATGAGAAAAAGCAGTGAAATCATACAAAGTGGGGTTTTTTGTCTTTGTGGTTGGGTTTCGGGAGATCCATGAACCAGTTGCACATTTTGAACATTGAAGATCGCGTGGTCACGTTCCGCGGGACCAGAAGGTTTAACAGAATGTTCTTTTGGAATTTGTATTCCGTACGTTCCCAACTATGGCGTTCTTTTCCCAGTGCTATAGATGTACTCATTGTCCATCATGAATGTTCATTCTTTTTATTGCAAATTGTAATGCCGTGACAAAGGCATTTGTTAGCGAAGAATTCCTTGCTAGTTAGAGCCATAAGGCAACAATGATAGCGAATAATGATGGTATCTTCGCATCCATCCAACGTCTCTTTTGCAGTCGATAGACGAATATGCCCTTTGAAAAATGCCTAATAACCTAACGCTCATTCCACTGGTTAAGATGCTGTAAATACGGTTGACGCTAATAAAGTTGGCATAGTCAACTCCTGAATATGAGGATTCTTCTCCGATGCATCACCCACCACTGTCGAAGATATCAGCGTTATGAGAGAATATTCAACCTCCTGTTGCGTGAAACGCCTCGATCTGGTATTCAGACTTCCAAAGGCCTAGTTTAATCTACACGTCACCAAATGTAGTCTCCGATTTGGGATCACAATGACGTAGAGAGATATGAGCTAATGAAATGCGTATGTCTGGAGGGATTCATAAATCTGCTTTACCTTTCCGAAATTCATTCAGTCGAGTAGAAGTATGATTTCATCCATCAGGTGACTGTCGGTGGAGAGAAAAACTAATTATCCTTTATTCAGTAAATTAATGACCCTAGGAACTTCTGGTAAAAAACGGAAATTTGCTGTCGCTCGGCTCGTTACTCCACACGGAACACCCGACTTTTCAAGGTCATGGCCGCACGTTCACCTCTGTCGATTGCATAACCTTTGGAGCGTGACACTTCTGACCCAGTCATTTGTCAATATTGGAATGAAAAAGAAAACACAAACAACATTCACTCGCAACTGAATGCTGCTCGTAGACTGTTGGCCCTTCTTCTTTTAACGTACCAATCCGTCTTTTACTTTATGCCACAAACTGCGCTTTCGCCGCTGCTTCGATCGTTAACCACAAATCGTTGGCTTTGGTTCGACATCGCTTTTTAATCTCCTTCGGTAATCTAATTGTTTAGACGACTTGTGGTTCATCTTTGAAATATAAAGGTCAGGAATGAACACCGATCAGGTTTGACTATTGCACGCTTGATTATTTGTTAAAATAGTAATACAGACTGTGAATCAATTTTTTGCCGGTTTTGTCGAGTTCGTAGGCACCCGTTTGTTGAGGAGCCAAGAAACACGTTCCCTCTCGACATGAAGTTCTCAGCCATTACTTTTCATTTCACGTTCAATTCAAAGGATACGCGTCCAAATATACAGCCCTCTATGGTTTGAAAATATAGTATTGCACTGGTGGCCCAGGGCTGTGATTCTGTGCATCGACTGGGGTAAGTCATTTCACAAGCCGAATTTTTGACCCGAATTGCACTGACGGAATAATGCTGCCGTATTATAGCAGATGTTCCCACAATGCATTCTTCAAAACATCACTATTCTTTCTTCTAGATATCTCCAAAAGGGCCAAGAACTGCCATGTGCGCCTTCTTAATTCCCAACACCAATTAAACATTGCACTCAGCCTTTGGAGAGCTACGTCCTGTGGTAGTATGTTCATGCGAACTTAGGCAGTCCGCTCCGGAAAAGACGCCTTGGGATGGTGTTGACAGATTCGTGCTCCAAACGTGCCCGAAACATTTCCGATAAGCACCAAATCACATCTTTCGGGTTTCAGATGCTAGCTAAGTGCCTTGGCCGAGATCCTATTCCGTGAGCCTTTGTTGCCGAAAAAGGATGGCAGATCAAAACGCTGGTCTAACCGTTGCACCCATCTTCCAACAGGACAACAATGATCAGTAAACAATGTCCTGAGATCGGCCAATCGCGTGCCTGGGAACATTCGCGGACAAATCGAGATCGAACAAGAGAAGAGTTAGGGGAAAGAATTGTTCGTGATTTGTTTTCTGAAATCAGGATCACTTTTTGCAACCGTTAACAAGGAGAGTAAAGCTTAGCTGTTGAAATCAACCTTTTTTGTAGATTCCAAAGTAAAGAACACTGTACGAAATTAGTAAAAAAAAATACCGCCATTTCTCAGGTTGAAGACAATGTCAGACAAAATTAACTTACATTTCTCCAGTTACAAAACTGTCAACAACACCTCCACATTAGCTTAAATTTATTTTGAATCCAGAAAAATGCCTTAGACTGGAAGTCGAGACAAATCTTCGCCAGTGATTTTAGTAATTTCAACTACAAAGCATATGACAGTGGAACCCTAAAGTGGTCAGAACTGACAGTACCTGGGGGCGTTGACCTAGCTGTATGGTTGGGACCGGGCGTGGTCTACCCTCGTTTAAAACGATGAGAGAGCGACTCAACGCACCTCGAAGTACGGTATCTGGGTCATTCTGTTAGGACCTAGTGAGCACTCATTAGTCATTGGTCAATGAACTAAATCACAGTATTCCGACAATCGCCTGTTTAACGTCCTCGTTTGAAGACAAATAATTAAAATATGCAAACCATAGGTTAATTCAACAGAAAAAACATTTTATGCCTCATTGACTTGGACTTCGATACCAAAACAACGAAATCGTTTGAGGTAAGAGTGATAAAACGCGGATGGCAATTTCACAACTGAATTCATACATTCTGCAATACTTTAGGGAATTCCACAACTGTCCCAAATTAGTCATATATTTATTTATATATTGTATAGATGCACCAGGTAGGTTAAATTTTGTTTGGATTTCTCCCAAGTTAACGGATTAATTTGAAATAGTACTTCACTGTTCTATACTCGCCAGTCACTAGAGATAAACTCTGTGGAGCACGAAACTGTGCTTGGGTTATGCGGTCAAATATTACACGCTACTTGCAGAACACACAACGCACTTTACAAATGTATGGATTGCAATCTTTCTATCGATGTGATATTGACAAAAAGGTCAGTACTAATAATACGATAACCGATTCATGTAATATTCTCGTCGGCAAAATAAATGAAGGCTCCATACAGAAATTCGTATGAAAATAGACAGCTCTACCTCGTTGCTAGTCAAGAATCAGAAAAAGCTTTCCACCTTTAACTCATAACACAGAAACTGCCAGGGAGCTTTTATCCAATTTTGTTAACGCCATGATGACAGATGAACAGGATTTGAACTGCATTCCACCCTAGGACACTCCAAGCAAAAGTGATTCGTACTATGCGTCAGGTTCCCAGGCATGGTAAACGTGGCTGTCACTGTCTAGTTGGGTTGTCGATTGCATTTTCGAACACATCAGGGTTTTTGAAAATTCCAGTGTTTTCAAAAACTCTGATGCATACTTTGTAAATTTGTTCTTCTCTCTCTGCATTATGAGTGTATCTGTACTAAATAACATTGAAAAACATTGGTTCCCTGATCGTGTTTCTTGTCTACCAGATATTCGACGATTCCTCACCTTTTACGGTCTTTGAAAAGTTCCGTACCTTAATAACACATCACCAGAAGCTAATAGAAATGCACCGATATTGCCGTTTTGATGAATCCTGCTTCAATGCGGTCGAATTTACAGGGATTTCTTGATAATTTGTCCGTCGCCTAATGTTTCTTCACTCGATCCATTCTTTAAGTGCATGTGTTCACTAACGGTGAAAGCAGTCTCGTTTGGTCTGTTCGAGTGCCCGCTAATTCCACACGAGCACATTGTTCAAATGGGCTATCCATTTGTGTAACCAATCCCATCATTCATTCGTTTCCGGCGATAGGTGTGTTTGAGCAAGCTCCTTCGGCGACAAACAAATGTTCCCATCAGACAGACGCCTGTTTGACTCGTACCTTTTGACTCAGTTTCGCATTCTCACTTTGTATTCCCATTCGTTTGAATCAAAGTGGATGATCTACCTAGAGCAAAGTGCACCAAGTACCACACACGTAGATTGACTAGCGGTTCGCCATAATCCCAATCATACTGTTTTTTTTCCACGCAACTGACTAAACCCGGATTTTTCCACCTTTGGTTTTATCTCCATTTAATATTGCTATCCCTTTCCGGATGGCAAGTGACTCGACTTCATGACAGTTTCGTGTGCCCAGTTTGCAATGTCTTTATCTGATAAACTATTTTATCTGCGCACATCTTTTTCTATTCACATACACACATATCCGGATGTTGTAGTGTGATCCGTACCACGCATTCAGTGTGGCCGATATCATTTACGGTTGCAATGAATCTTACCTGATCGGTCAGGAAGGGGAATTTCTATAGGAAAAATCTAACCTAAACTGGTCATTTGTTGTGAGTGTATATAAATTTAATGAACAAGAGAACAAATTTTTTTAAGAAAATTGAAGGAGTGTTCAGGAGTATCAATCAGTAATGTAAGTACATCCAATGAATACGTGAAACGAACCAAACCAAGGGATGATTGTTAAGTTCCGGCATTCTTTGCCCATTTAGAGGAATGTAATTCGGCCAGCGGAAAGCTTCTTTGAAGTAATGAGTGTGTTAAGTTTTTCCGATGTGTTCAAAAATGGTTGGGTAGATTGTGGGAAAAAGACTGAGATTTATATGTACACCTGAACTCGGAATTTTATTGCTTTTCATCCCGATGATATTGCCTCGAAACGATCAAAGTTAATTCAGTTCCGGTCAATTTGTCCAACACACATACTAGCCTTTCAGTTGGAAAACTCGGATTACAGACCCCAGGTGAGAGCAAAAACAAAATTCGGTGCTTCTCAAGTACAATTACGAACGGATGATTTGGGTTTGTGCTTGAAAGGTGGATTTGGAAGGGCAGTAATTCAGGCATAGAAACACCATCCTGCCACTCTAATCACAAGTAAATTTGAGCTTCAGATTTGAACAACCACTTTAACATTTCCACTGAGCACAGAGAAAACAAGCTAGTTTTCAGGTAGTCGTACTGACGTTATTATGTCATAATATAGTAGAAAGAGTCATAAAAGAGATTGGATTAAAGAGATAAAAATTTAGTCGGGAATGGATTGCTGGTGTTCCATTCGCACTCCGAAAAGATGAACACATTGTGTCAAGCGCTGGTCTGGGGTTTGCCTTGGGGCGGATGGTGGGCCATGGAATTTACTCGTTTTATTTGCACAGTGGAGAATTATGAAGATGGATCGCGACAGTTTCCGCTATGATCAAGACAAGACACTTAGCCAACACAAACTGTTGAACTTTGACCTTATGTAGAACCCCAAAAGCCTGCGTCACATTCACAGTGTGTTTAGTCTGTGCTAGGTGCGTAGCCGTGCTTTATTAAGTGACTTAATTGTTCCAGTGTTAACGGATGCGTTCAGACAAGCGGCTGGTCGTGCTGCCAAGGTAAATTGTCCCACAGGACCCTGTGAATGAATAGACACAAAACGGACCTAGGGAATCGAGAAACTTGTCTTTCAACCGTAGTGATACCACAAGGCGGGAGTTGAACAAGATTCGAAACTTGACTGCGTAAAACGTCTCATTGATAGCGCTAGTTGCTCCTCTTCGTGCGATTTCGACAAGCGAGTCACCACAGAATGGCGAAGACATATATACTGACTTCCCACCACCGCCAGTCTCTTGGAAATTTTCTTTTCTGACTTCATTACCGAATCAGTTATTTGAATGGGGAAGACATTTTCGATGGATAGCTTTCTCAGCATCTGGATTTCTCCCTCACGAGTATGTTTTGTGCATATTCTTTTTCCCCTGTTTATGTGGCATCCAGTTGTTTCTCTTTATGCTAAGAGGTACAAAGCTTGCTCCCAGATTATGTTTTCTCAATATCGACAATCAATATTCTTGCAAAAATGCGTTCTGGTTCTGTTTTTCTGCACTGCAAAACCGAGTGGAAGCGAAAGGAAAGGTAAACAACCTTCGAATGGAGGGATTATAGAGTCACGAACATTCCAAATGCAATGACGTCGCTGAGTGTCAAACGTTTCCAATATTTGCAGTGATGGATCTCGTGGTTCGTGATTCGGCAACTATCCAATCGGTACGGAGTATTGCGTAGTGTGGAATGGGACCGCGATCTCCTAAGTTGTGACGTAAGCGTATCAGCCCATGTCAAAACTTACACAATAAGACCTAATTGGTAGTATACAGAATATGCGCAACAACTGGTTAGCGTTTTCGTCGACTTTCCTCGAGGTTATGCGGTAATCATTGTGTTGGATGTAATCCTTTCGTACTTCATCAATGTTACGTTACGGCTGGTTCACAAAACTCTTTTTTGGTACATTTTGATCAGCGTTTCTGATATCGTAAACCACTGTTTGCATACCACTGGTTGAAATTTGCTTATTGCACGCTGCACCGTACATTGGCTGTATTTTTGAAGAACCGCCTCTTGATGTGGCAGCAGCGGTGGGAAGAGCATGAGTCATTTTTTGATCATATAAAACAGCTTTTTACAAATCCCGTTGTACTCAAATATTACTATCCGTCAGTACCAGTATATAATACACCGCATGACGGCAATCATTATTGGGCTGAAATTCGAAGCAAAACGTTGACTATTTGTAAGCGGACATATATACAAATCGACAAAAACTTATTAAAAATCGCATGCGTTTCTGAATAGTGCAACAATTCTACGGTTGACCGACTAATATGAATAAACTCGAATTACACACCATTATTCATGATCGTGGATAGGCCACTAAGTCGAGCACTGAGAGGGCTACAGTCAGTGCTAACACGTCTGCAAAATCATAATCACGGGCTGCACTACCCACAAGGCAAGCAAGTGTTCGAAGCGGATACGCTGTAACGACCCGTGCTACTGATCTCCGAGAACGAACGTCAGAACGAGACAGTGAATATTGCTTTGGCAGCAGAATAATTCGGATTTTTATAACTGCTGAATGCCACGGCCGAAGGTCCCCGTCAACGGTCTCTGGAGGAGGTTATCGTTCAAGGTTGGCCGGTAGACAAATGAGCCGCCAGCAGAAACTGTGCCATAAATCGGATTTTGAGATGAGCTAACGACAGTGGACGAATTGATTCTCAGGACTGAACGTCCAGCGAACTCATAAGGAAGTCGAAAGAAGGATCTGAGCATGTTATATCGTTCAAATGCAAACATTAATATGAAGTACCAAATGGGTTTAAAAACCTACCACTACTAATGGTTAAACAGATAGTGGCCTATTACGTGAGATGCAGACAATTTGATCATTGACAAACAAGAAAACCCGTGGAGATGCATTCCTTACCGGATTGGTTCTAAACAGATCGTAAATCCGGATATCTTACACCATGAGTTCGACGGTTACTTGGTGACTGTAGATTACCGCAATGCATTCCACCTGGATTCATTTTCCGATCGTTATTCGTCTCAAAGAACTAGTACCTACCAATAAGAAATAACAAGAGGTCTCAAGAAACAGAAAGAAACGACACTACAAACTACTGTCGGAAAGGAATACAACCTTAAGTTTGTACTTAAGCGTCAGTATGTGAGCAGCAGAGATTCCACAAAAAGGTTGATGCGTGATGAGGTAGATCGAAAATCAAAACGAGTTCTTGATTAGAAGTGAACTTAAGAAATTGCAGATGCAAGAAAAAATTAACCCCAGGGCTTTCGCTGGATTCGGACCTACCTATTTTGTATTAGACTCCTGTGGTAGATGAACGGTTGCTTCGGGTGGCCGGTGAATGGCTTGCCAACCGCGCGTTGTTGTAAACATAAGGTATTTTGTTTAAATCCTTCTTGGCCGAGGCATAGCATCATCCTCTTCTTCCTCCCAATGTTCATTACTACCTAATTTGAAGAATCTACCCCACCTACTCAAAAGTGTGTAGCTAGAAGTTGTTCAGATATACACTGATTTAAAACGCAGTGAATTGCGTTACTTTCTGATAGAATATATTGGAGAGTGGTATGCAGAAATAAAAAAAAACAAACAAGACTCCTAATATATGAACTTATTTGCTAATCGTTTCAATGTACTCAAAACTATTTAAAGACATCCAAACTACATGAGCTGGTTGGTCAGGTGAAGTCTAGCAAATCAGATGGCTTGACTTTTCATTCCTCGGTTCGGTTAAATCAGATATGGAATAGCCTAGTTACCAGATATAAGCGAGAAGGATCCAAGTGGATTTGGCACCAGAATGTAGACGGGTAGAGCAAAACACATTCGGACCTGTGACGAGCGAAAGACTGGATGGTGAAGATCCCATGAATGATAAGAACACAACCTCAATTATTTGACCATGTACGTCGTCACCCACTATAGCGGAACATTTACATGTGACGCCTGTTGCATGAGTTTGGTAATGCTTACGTTGTGTTTGGTATATGGATAGAAGGGTTAAATTTCACGGAAAGCATTAAGCATATATTGAAAACAATATCCGATACAAATTTAAGATGAAACAATAAATACATGTCACGATTGTGTACCTTAACTACAAAAAATTAAAAAACGAAGTCTTAGAGCAAATCTAAAAATAATTTGTACAGTTAAGTAGATAGCCAGCTTTTTTCGGCCGCTTAGATAGAATGGGTTCACCCTTGTTACAGCTAACTTCATGGTAAATTGTGATCGGCTTTTGGAAATCCATTCCAAATGCATTTTCTTTTGCACAATGCTAGCAAGTAACTATAAACCTGTTGGATGACTCATTGTCTACCACTCTTGCGTTGACGATCAAGACAAATGATTGTGATTCGCTAATCGGATCGTGTTGTTACATTTTCACGGTCTAATGTGCCAATGGTAGGACACGATCGACTTTTGATTGTGATTGACTTAGTTCGTTTGTCCGGATGACATGTAATCTGCGTATCGTCTCACCTGTTCTTACCCCTGGTAGCTTTCTGTCGAACTTAATTGTCTGAAAGCAACCCTCCCCTCGGAAAAAAGGAGTGATGATTTGTACGAAAGGGTTGGTTATTCCTTTGTATACCCCGAACTCCAATCTGAATATTCAATCCGGTGAAGTTTGTCTAATGATTTTGACCGCCTATTCATTACAAATAGCAACCAAATTCTCGGGGTTACCTTCGAGGATCCTTCAGCACCTAAGAGTCTAAGCAACGGAAGAAACGAGCCACCTTTTATGAAAAATTATAACTTTATTGAAATCGCTAAAGCAATGTAACGATGGTGAAGACAAACGAGATTGCAATTTTTTTCAACTTTACGCCAAAAAGGTTGATCAGTATTCAAAAACGGATTCCAGTTTGTTACCCGGCCGTAGAAATTAATCCAAAAAAGCCTACTGGGTGCTAAGTTTGGTATTTGGTCCCAGGAGATCCTGGTCGATAGTCATAATAAGTTTTACAAACCACGATATACAATAACGGACACGTAATGGAAGCAAGATATGTTCAGAAAAGTTAGCCGCGCTTACCGAAGCATCAGCTAACTGTGCCCCCCGGGTGGAAATGCCATTTTAGTAAATCTGAAAAAAAAAACATTCGTGTAGAGATCTCGTTAAAGAAAGCATCTATGAAGTAAACTTACGAAACGATACTGTCCAGAAACCCAAAAGTGAGGTGGCAAAATGCAATAAACGACAATCATGATGACTCATGCGGGCTATTATGAATCTTCTGACGTGACAGAAACTGAAGATATGCTAAAAAGCAGATGACAATGAAAAATAGAAATCAACGAAGAGCTGCGATGAGCGCGACAAAGAAAAAACTAGCAGAAAAGGAAATGGCAGCTAATTGGAACAAACTGTGAACACCGGAACGCCTTAAATAGTAACAAAGGGAGGGAGAGAGACAGAGTTGCAGAAAGCTGTGAAATAGAAAAACTAGTTTCACCGTGGGAAAAGAAATGTTCCAGCTGCCGCCGTGATAAAACGCACCGAACGGGAGTCCCCTTACCCATTGGCTGGACGGTCTTGAGGGTGGGCTTCTCATTGGAACGAATTAAATGCGGCTTTCTACAAAGGATCCCAATTGCAGACCAAGAATCTTTTCAATCAGCAAGACTCTAGCCATTCGTCGACACAAGTATTGTGACCTGCTGTATGTCATTCGAAGAAGAAAATGTGTGCTATCTTAACTCCATTCATCAAGAAGGAGCTTGTGTTCCGAAAGCCTCACATGGTGATTGATTAAGAGAAGCAAAGCCTGATACCCAAGTGCCGCATACGCACAGCGCTAGTGAATCGACTTCAGATCTCCACACATTCTGAGAGCGGATTTCAAGATATTTGTGTTAGAGGGCTTGCTTACTTATTACATTCTTTCTCTTCCGGATATTGGGTTTTACATCATCTAAAGAAAACTATGTATGTATATATAAATGTATCAAGTTGTGAACAAGATCTTTTCATTCTCCTATTTCCTTGCCCCCTTTCCTCAAATAGGAACATGATACACTTGATCCCAATATCGTTCAAATGTCACGGACACACACACACACCAGGGTTGCTTCACTTGTTGTAGAGAAATCAAAGCATCCAACTCCACGGATCGATTTAGTGAAAGAAATCAAAGTCTAGATTCGTGACTTCCTAAGTAGGAACAAACAAAAGCAAATATGTTTTTTTTGACCCGACCAAAAAGATTCCTAGTTCTCGCTGAAACCAGAACCAGTTGCTGCTTTTGTGCTTTTGGCACGTCCTTGTCGGAGTCATCTTAGTCCTGACAAGATGAGAATGTGCTTACCAACACGCGCCAATCATGATATACAAACACTAATAAACCACGTCTGGTATTTCGGAACCCAGAACTTTTCATACTGCGTCAAAAGTGAACTGTCGTAAGTTACTTCGAATGTGAAAACATACTCGCGCCTCTGTTACGGATGATCATGTCTTGAAGATGCTTATTGACAACAAATGAAATGTCGGCTTATCATAAACATCCCGGACAGTGGTGCTTTGAAATTCCAAACATTCAAGGGCGTTAGGAAGGAAGAACCAATTTGGGATAATAACTATGTTGGAAGAACTCAGGTCGTTTGCAAACGAACCCGGATTCCTAAGACTGCAATGTCTTGTCATTCGTTGAATAAGGTGATACAAGCTAATCAAAATAATTCATCATTGCCTGAGGCTGACAGTCATTTCACATTGTTTTGTTCCATTTAACTGCGGCACAACTAACAGACGGTAAATCGTATACCAGGCCCGGATGCGTGTTTGTGACGATCACAATTAGTCAATGAGCCAAACGATAGGAAGCTAGGTCAAAGTTGGGTTTGCTCGAACCAACTAGCGACAGTCAAAATCAAGGGCAAGGTAGTGACTGAAAATTAAAAAGAACATTAGAGTCGGGAGTGCTCAAATATGCACGGCTCACCAACAGAGGACATAACATACACCAACAGAGGACATAACATACACCAACAATGCGCAGATTGAAATATTTGGATCTTGGTTCACTCAAATTCCCCGACCAAACATACGATGAGGGAGAAATGCTTAAATTTTAAATCTAAGTATCTTCCCAGATAAATATCTCCCAGCTACTTGACTATGCAATCACGATGTATGTTCCCTTTCAACAATAGATCACCAAATCAGACAAACTCCTCTGCACGGATGGTAGCTTTAATTCTGTTCAACTCTTCGGATAACTCATTACTGTCAGACACATTCGAATTTGACCAAAAAGAGTTCATCATATTCTATGAAGATACGACCGCACGCAACTACGAGATGGATCTGACCATTTCACAACAAAAGTTAAGTTTTATAATGTAGTCTCCATTTGTCCGCGATATTTGGGAATCTTAATTTTTTATTTTGATAGAAAAACAGCTTATGTCGAGAACCAATTCAAGTTTGGAATTTGTTAAAGTACATTTAATTCGAACACCGCAGTAAAAGCTGTGTTAAGCGATTCGTTCTGCAAATCACGCAACAAGGTTAAAATCGAAGGTAAAAGTGCGGTCCAGGCTATAGGGTAATTTGGTTATCCTGGAGGCAAGTGATCGGCCTGTTTTGATCGAACTATTTAGAAAATTTGAGTTACTCCTTTTCAGGTCACCCGATTTTCAGTAACATCAAAACAAAACACATGAGGATGACGTTCCAGGTTCATCGGTACCAGTTTCAAAATAAATGCTTTGGTTGTCTGATTCAGACTTAGGAATACTACGACCGGTTGCAGTATTTGACACGGCTAGATTGTTAGTAAGTTATATTAATACACACATGAGAACTTTCAGCACGTATTGGAATTTCTGCGACCCGGTAATGCGTAAACGGAGTTGGCAAAAATGTCAAGGACTATGGAGAGTACCTTCGGATCAATAGCACTTGTTGGTTTTTGTCCTCTTTGCGCCCGGTTACTGCGGTTCTAGCCGTTCGGTTGGTAGCTATAAACGAACGCGATGTTATTATGGGGTATCACGTTGTAGTTAAATACCACCGGCGTTATCACGACAAGCAACATTATCCGAAATGGGTGAGTCCAGTTCTGAGATGAACACAACCGATCACATACGCCTAATCTCCTCGGTCATGCTGTGTGGGCCGGTAGACAGCCGTTGTCCCAAAATGTTAAGGCTCAAAATTCAGATGTCTAGAGCGAACGCAAAAAGCAATGCTCAGAAATAAATATACGGTCCATAATTTAAGCTGATGCATACCTGAGATCATCAAACCAACTCAAATTGGCAGAGATAATTATCAATCTCTATTTTAGTTCGTTGCCAAACGCTGTGGATCCAACGCTTTTGACGACAGAAGCAGACCATTGCAAATAAAAAGATCTTATGTGGATAAGATTTGCTCGGTTGACCTATTTTTATTGATAAATCATTAGATTTTTAGCTCCAAGTGATAGTGATGTGGGCTTCTTTCACGTGTTACTATACCGAATTGGAATGCTTTCCACTCTCTGAGCCGCTGTCGTTGATGCGAACACAGTCCACGAAATTGATGTTTATTAATCTGGAAAAATCCATAAGGTCAGGAAAGGGAATAGTTTATACTGAAAGGATTTACATGCGTATTTACTGTGATACTAACTGTTTAATTTAGTCTACAGTGATTGCTAGTCAAGTGTGTTCCGTTCGGCTCGGGTCAAACCCGATAAGATATCGCTTGTCTAGCATATCACCAGTAGTTTTCTTGTGATATACTATATTTTAGTACCCTAGTGTCCTTAGTTCGTTACGGGATCAGTTATTTTCAAATACCTTGCAAAGTTAATCATTTGCTTTCGCGTACTGTTTTCGACCAATTGTGTAACTTGTATCCAACCTCTTCCAAGCATTTCTTTTACCGTTTAGGCGGATTTACTGGCAACATATTCCGATCGCTTGGAAATCCAATCTGATGCCGAGATTAACACGGAAGCTCTGAATTACTACTTACGTTCCTATCAGGCCCATTGTAACAGATGGGGATCAGAGGTGGGGTTGTTGGGATTCAGTTTTTTCACTGATAGCTACATCCTTGTGTCTCCGTTGCCTAGATCGCGTCGGTATTCCTATCTTTTCTCTTTGGCTTCCTAGTTATTTTCGTCCAGTATACGATAACCGTACGATAATTAAAAAGTCAACTTTTGGCCATCACTGACTACCAAGGAGAAATATTAATAATGACAAGATTCAAACTTGGAACAATCTCATCCCACAGCCAGGATGTCATCCGGTTGATCACATCTTGTATCCTAGCTTTTAAAATATATATAACACTTTCTGCATACGCAACCCGTGAAATGTCAACTAAGTTGCAGTGTAGCGTAGTGGCTATGAGAACTGCCCTTTCCACTACACTTGCGGAGTGAAGCAAGTCATAAAATAGTAAGTTGTTTTCAAATGCACCATTTCCGTTCATAGCTGGTAATAGGAAAAACTGACCTTGAATAAAGCACTGCTTGAACTCACTGTTTGAATAGATAGGACATTGAAAATCCCGGATCTGGGGGACGGAATCATGCGCATTTCTCTAGTTTTCAAGGAAAGTTTTAAGTTAGTCGCAACATCTGAACACAGTGTGATTGCAATCGGGCACCGGTTAGTTACAAAGGCTAGTAAATAAACAGTTCGAATAAGTCAGTCTGGAATTAAACCGAGCGGTTTCTCATGACATGATATGTTCGTTGTGACCTAGTGAAAGTTAATTTTCGTTGGTATTTAATTGCTTGCCAAGTGCTTCATTTATTCAATTTAGTACTTTATTCTGTGGTATTTGAACGAGAGTGATGAAAAGACTCAACTAGGGTTGCGTTTAATTGATTGGTAACCCCAACCAATGTCGAGAGAGTGAATTGGAACCTACTAGTTTAATCACTGGTGTTTTCATTGGAGCTTAGCTCTTATATTGTGTTTTGAGACAAAAACCAATTGTGGAAAAATGCTCCATCTCCAACTACAACACTATTCGGCATCATCAGATCCGGTCGGGCAAGCCCCAACATCCCAAGATCCTGTGTCGAACAATGTATCGGAGTAGGGCTGATCTGTTTGCGATGTTTTTGTATGCCAGATGACTTGGTACAGAATCTATTGGGCTGTCAAGATCTGAATGGTCTTATTGTTAACGTCATGACTGTTGCTAGACTTTGGAATCCGTCAACATCAGACCACCATGGATAATTTTTTTTAAAACAAGTTTACAATCAAATCTGATTGCAAACAAACAATGCTGCGTTGTTAACGTCGTACTAACCTAAATAAGAATAGCACGACGTGCACTGAGTTTTTCATACTATCCTTACGTCAGTCTGTCATGTTCTGGTTGCATAAACTAGTCGAAACAACGCGATCGCTGGAAGCATGTGGCTACAGGTTTGGTTGTAACCTGTAATATCCTTGATCACTTTTATTCAGACCAAGTAGATCGAAGCATGCGGAAGACTAACTGGTCATATCCGTGTTCAGAAAGTCTGATCGAAAAGAGTGTCAGCCAAGTCGGCTAAAGGTTACCGTTGTGACCCGCGAACAATGAGGGTGGCATTAGGATGGAGCAAAATCTAGCAATCCCCTCTCTTTAAATCTTATAAGTTTACAGCGGTGTACAAAACCATCTAAAGCAGCATAACATCGTTTAAATGTGACGAAACGAGAACTCAGCAATAAAACAACTAGAAGGTTGCCGATGAAATCGTCATATGTTTTAACTGTGAGTCTCCAAAATATCCTTCTTCAGCACATGGACAGGTAAGCAAGTAAAGAAGCTTTGACTTTTGTGCCCTCGAGTCTCTGATTTTTCATTCAATCCAGAAAAGTTGCTTTCGGAAAGACCAGCTTCTTCATCCATCAGCTCTCAAGAGGACAGTTTGACTTTCAAATTTCAGCGGAAAACTGAAATTCAACAAAATCCACCGTTAATAACAAACCAACGTGACACAGAAGTCAGTGCAACTAGCTAACAAACAGACTGCAGGAAGTCGAAAAAATTTCCAAATTTTTGTTACCTGAATTCAGTCATACGTACCGAAACAAAAATAGCGCTTAAAACGACGAAAAACACTTCATATCCACTAGGTAAGTTAAAATCTGAGAAAACAGTTCTTACGTTTTGACAGATTAAAACCGAAAAAGGGAAATACTTAATTGTCTTCATGAAAAACTTCGAGTGCGTTGGCACAGTGTTTGGTATACCAAGTGTTTGGAATGCGCAAAAACCGCGAATTTGTAAAATTGTTTAACCGACCGATCGGCAACTTTTTGGACACTGTAGTGGTTAGTAGAAATCAATGCCCTGACAGCTACTCATCATGTTATTCCTATTTGGATTGTTTATGTTTTTTAAATTTGCCCTTCTGAATGATGCCTACATCTAGGGAAATGAGATAAGAAAACACAGTAAAATGAAACTTACTCTCAAGTAAGTCGTATTGATTTGAAAGTCGTTTGCGGGTAATCCAAAAAGAGATATATTAACTCATGCAGTTAGTACTACTTGAAGTACCCGAATGAGCCTGTGAATAGTCACACCTACACATCCTAACTACTCAACATGGTTGGCATTGAAGCATGTCATGTCATGCACACTCATGAACTTCACCTCCGCAACGTACGACCGCAATTTAACAAAGTTTTTAAATGCAGTTGCAAATTGTACATGCTTTCATTTGTATATTTTCGTTTATCTCGGTTTTGGGCGGTAGTGAGCTCACTTGCGAGTCGATGCGTGTGCTTAGAACTTTCCAAGGTATACAAATAGAAGCCAATCTTTTTAAAAAGTACTTTTTCACTAAGCAGACCATCGACACAAGTTGTTTTCACCATGATCACAGGCAACGGACTATTATAGTAAATATTTCCGTTTATAACAGAGTTTTATTCGGCCACATCAGCGCATCACTTGCAGTGGTTACTACTATCGACGTTTGTACAGTTCAGCAAGAAAAATCAGAGGAAATTGACGGTCCTCGAGGTTTTCGAAAAACGTAGATGACGTGTGCAAATAGCCGATGATGTATAGGCCGATAGTGAAGCACTTTAGAAAAACAGGCACGTCTTTGTACCACAATTCAGCCTGGAACTTAACCAGATTTGTTTGAAATTACCGCTGTTTGTGTAACTATATTTGAATCTGTTCATTCGAGTTCCTTTCACATTATTCGTTCTTCTGCATGCGGTGTTTGTGCACTGTTTACACCCGAGTCGTATGTCCGCCATGCGCGTCCTCAGAGAGCCACGGAAAATTTGTGGAGCCAGTTCTTGACCTACTCATTATAACGTGGCTTCTACCTCGAACTACTGTAGTGATGAATAGTTAATTTCGATAAGGTTCAAGCAATAATTTTTAACATGCATTCGTAGCTGACTCTCACCCTGGCCTTCTTAAATTCAAGCAACCAAAAATTGTTTTTTTTTGTTTTCCTGAATCAGGTGTCGAGCAAAACATTCCCTAATCAAAAAGCTCTCCAGGAAATACGGTTGTGAATTTTGTTTCGATTTCCAAGTTACAGGAAGCACCTGTCAGGTATGATTAGGACACCAGAGGTTTATTCAACCCTTTAGCGCATGGTTAATTCTAATGTCTTGAAAGTTGATTGTCGGTGATCGATAAAAGACCTGAACCGGTCAAGTAAGCGACCATGCTCGCTCCAAACACTTACATACTAGAATGTGTGGTTAAAATCAGACCACTTGGGGGACAGGAACCGACGTGTTTTCTTCTTTTTATTTCCCCTACTTATGAAACGACAGCCTACACCATCTTCCGGAAAGAAACCTACGATACAAGACGGCTGTCAAACGGGGAAGTTGACCGGTGGTGAAAGAATTCAAACCAGCAATCTTCACTTTCAAACAAGATGACCACATCCGATTATCCAGCGCTGATCAGGTGACTGTCAAAGACAGAATTCGAGCCCATGCAAACGAAGTGGACTATCACTTACACGATACACCCTAAATTGCCAAGATTGACACTAAAAACAAAGTGCTTAATTCTAAAAATATGAAGACCGACAGCGTGGTCTAGCGTTTGAACAGCTCTGACGCTGACGCATAAAGAAAACTCTGTTCTTGTTACAGCGAGCTTGGAAAACTGTCAGTGATCTGATTCCCTTTCACTTAATGCGGAGGCGGACATCACTATTAGGTGTTGTGACAAAACTTGCATAGCTGCCAAATGCAGTGAGTAGGAAGTATGCACAGGTGTCACCATCAATGGGCTCCGTGTGCTGCGAAAGGCATCAGTTAAGATATTGGCTTTACTGGAACCACGAACAATTGGTAGAACAATCCGACCAATCTGAAAGGAAATTTTGTGCTGACTTTACATTCCACCTCTTGCCTAGTTTATCTAAACACCACTGTCAAGGAAGATGGAAATATGCGAGTGACTAATACTAAACAAAATGTAATGTTCAGTAACTTTGAAGTATGTCAAATGCATGTAATCCAACCTCTGGCCGGTTAAATGACCAATAGATTTTACAGAATCTTCTTTGGGGTGCCCAGGAGTGGGAAATCATGCACCGCCAGTATCAGGGCGGTGGAAGAGTCTATGACCGTTGCGTTTTTGACACGCCTGTTCTGTTGTGCAACAGTGATTCTCCAGCTGATGAATACTGGCCTTTTGAAAAACATTGTATCACCAAAGTCAGATTATCATCAAACACTTTTCTGCTTATTAAGACAAAGCCCTTCCATTTTAAGAATCATATAACAGATGCTATGTTCCGCATAACATGATGCCAGCATTAAGGCGCGCAGATCATTATCCAAACTGACCAGGAAGGACCTTTTATGCCCACTATGACTCAAAATACTCGAAGAACGGGTTACAGGTTAATTTCGGTTAAAGTGTATCAATTCTCTAGCACTTTGGTAAACAGTCATTCTACTCTACTTACCGAGCGGCATGAATGAAGGCGCTCAACGTTTGTGCAACTTGACCTGGTGTTAGAGTCCGCTCTCCTGGCAGATGGTAGCCAAACAAATAAGGTTGTGGCGTTTGGACCTAAAGGTCGCGGGTCGAATCCTCACACCGCGGGTCAACTTTCCCACATGGTAGCCTTTTATTGGCTGCGGCCCCTTTCCATAAAAACTAAGTGCACCGATATCTTATTAATAAAAGAAGTAGAACGATAAAAGATATAAACAAAACCAGAACTGTCATTTGTTATATGATTCTCGATAAAGATGCAAGTTTTAATCGAGATCGCGTAACAACAAACAGTCAGTTGAGGTGTGACAACAATGTTGCCGGAATGAAATGGAAAGTTGCATGAAATTGCTAATGACCATCATGCCAAATTGATGACTGTGGAAATATTCATAGTCTTTTCTCTAGACTATAAAAGCTAGGTTACAACGGAAGTGATCAGTTCGTCATCCCTTTATTTGTCATCACAGTGCCAGGTACCTATTTGTTCTAACCACGTAGTGATCTCTGGTGTTTTGTTAGGATATCAGAAATACCTAGGGATGGAAGGTGGGCTCGAAATGCTTTGATTCGGTGAGGTATTTGGTAAACCAGAAGATGAGAAAACTTGAGATGAATCAACATACCATGTTTCAGTGTTAATGGTATTTATTTTCACACTACATATATATGTCGGTAGTAGTAGGTAGAATGTTTTCATCAAATAATTCACCACGTGATATCATCGTTCAACTCACCATGATTTCTAACAAGGATGAACCAGATGTATAGTGCTTTCATGGTTTCTTAGTGGTGAGTTGAACGATGATATCACATAGTGAATTATTTGATATATATATATGTATAAATAAATATATACATCTATATAAATATTTAGTCAGTAGTATGTTGGTGAACAAACAGAACTTTCGGAACTACACGACCGGTTGCAGTTTCTTCTGCTCAGTAATTATGCATACCCAGTGATCCACCGTGAGAACCTCGTTTTGTTGACACTCTGCGTTTCTAGCTCCATGCTTTTATAACTTGTTAAAGCTTAAATTGCTCAACTTGACCGATCAATTCATAATCCCTTGAAATTAGTTTGTTTGAAGCATAAGTTCGAGAAACAACAATCTTAAACAGCCATTTCGCTTAGTGTGAATTTGGTGCATTATATCTTATATTTTAGCATAAATCTGAATTCAGACCATGTGCCATCGGAATCCTGGGGAAAGGACGAAAACATCGAGCAAGAAACAATAAAGAAGTGAAGGCTAAGTACAGAGTTTACACTCAAACGTCAGTTTTTCCTTTCTTCCCTACCACAAAATTGGCCAGCTCCGAGGTCCTTGATTCCTCTGTGGGTTTCATACTGCTTGGGTGCCCAAATCCAAGTGAAGGATTAACTTACGGAACCGCACTTTGAGCCTTTGACCAAATGGTCCAACCCACAAGGGAACAGGACAATCTGAGGGTCAAACAACGCACTAGGGACCGGTGATCGATTGTTTAGTTTATACGACCTTCGGGTTTGGCTAGATATTTTGGTTGCCAGGTAAAACCTTTCGCCGTAGATGCCTATAAGCATATAGCCTTATACCTCATACATCACAATCATGAATCATTTTACCGTCCGGTTTTGTCAAATTTCACCAAGTGCTGTTAGGACTCGGGGCAATGATCTAAAAGAAGATTCGCTGTGGACCAAAGAAACAAGTCAGCGTCTGTCATGCCACCTCGACTTTTTTGTACTAAACAAAGATACCATGCAGGATGGCTAATGCGGTCCTCACTGAACAACCTGTTGTTTGACCTGTTTCTTTCTCGACTCGTTTACAATGAAACAGACGGTAGGACTCTGGGACAATCCGTTAAAACATGAAATACCGTTTACTCTAATGACAATGACAAAGAAAAATTTTATCAAATAGGATTTTTCTTCAAGTCCAAGAAAGTAGTTATTTGCAATAAACAGATATGTTGGTGGAAGTACTAATAGGTCAACGTTTTGCCTTACCGAAAGCAACCTTTTTCACGTTAGATGGATTAAAACAACCCGTTTAGAATCAACGCATTCGAAACGGAGTAAATATGAGAGGACGACTTCGTTTTATTATCGGTAATTTCGCAATATTTTATTGAAACTCATAAATTTGCACTTCCATTGAATATTACAGTATTAAGATGCACTACCTCGAGTTGCAGAAAATGAGGTTGAAACTTGAATGATTTCTAGAACTATAAGGTATTTTTCAATTGTCCTTTATTGTCTGTCTTGTTCCAGCCACATAATAAAAAGAAGCCATCTCAACTAGAGGATGCTCATCCTATTGCCGTGGCTACTAGGATGATTTTGCCACAGTTATCAGTTGAGTAGTCTCCGCATTTTTTACGTCCGTGGGTGGTCTTAACTACGCAAAAAGCCGTGCAAGGAAAGACATTATCGATAAACGTTGTACGGCAACACCATCACGGACACGACTGAGGGCTGTCGAGCAAAAAAACACGAATTGGACTAGGTTTTCAATAGCTTCATACAACACACGGAGACCCGTAGGCCCTAGATACGCAGAAGCACGGCGAGCACAGTCTGAGAAGACGCGAGCAAATACGGACGCTGTAGCCACAGCCAGACAAGGCAGCGGGATAACTGGAAGCCATTTCCAGGTGGAACAACAAAAGACAGATCGCGGAATCGAAGAAGGTGCCCAGCATGCTAGTGACAACGACACAGAGAGAGTAAATGAGAGAGAGAGAGAATGGGAACAGCAAACAACCGCCAGTTTTGATTCGCCAACACAAGTTACTGGTCACGTGAACTGTGCAGTTTACAAAGCACCACTGAATGACTTCGAATGATAAAGAAATCCATCAATCAGACAATTCGACCTAGTTTAAAGTTTTTGATGAAATGAAAATTCACAACCGAACAAAATTTCAAATGTCGGTAACCTCAAAATATATTGAAAAAGGATTCGTCCTCGTGGTAAAACTATACCTGAAAAGAATATGAATCATCAGAAACGTTAGGACACTTATCACCTTTGACTGCATCATTGCCTTCATCGCTGTCGGCTGATCCAATTACAGTTTGAGGTGAATAGGCATTTAAGAATGCTTATAAATTTCATAGAGTCCATGCTCTTAAAAATAAAATTCCTTGATTCATTTTATAATACATTCACTATGCACCTTCTAATATAGCGTAGCATATAATGCAGCATACTTTTTGGTCCCTTTCTAGCGTACTAGCCATCTTCATTTTAAAAACATCTGCATCATTATTCAAGGCTTTCCAAAACTTGACACCACATGCTGCAACATCACAACCTAATTGTTCATGAGGTGTTTACGGAGGATTCGAACTTTGCCTACCCATTGGTTCGTGTCTTTTGTTCTCGTCGTCTATATACCGGTTAAATTCGCGTACAGCAGGATGTTCATCTATTTAGATGATTTTTAATATTAGTACGTTTTGTAGCTCAGGTTGAGAGTTTCTAAAGACTAATAACTTAAAACTATTTCGGTTGCTGAGATCACTGACGTTGTTAAAATTCCTAACTTTGCGAAATTAGAGAAATTGTCAATTCAAGGTAGGGGCACAGTAATTTTCAAGTTTGATTTACTTTGGGGTCAAGGTCAAGTCTAACGGAGCACTACTATAAATAGAGTTGAACAGAAAGGCTATTGGATCCGCAGTGATGATGTCAACTCGCTGGTGATGAAAAATTTGCAATCGGAACGCTAGGTTCACCAATTACAAAACTTTTATATAATGTCCCCTATTTTGAGCTGATGGCCTTTATTGAATAAAATTAAATTTCAGGAAATTTAATTAACAGTCGTTTTGAGTCGTTTGTGAACAACAACCAGGATTGGACAACGGTATCGTCTGATTTCAGTGCTGCATCGAACAACCCATCGCATTATCCTCCGTGTTTGTAAACTCTACAATTGGGAAACGAAACATGGCTTTCGTTATCCAATGTATTTGCTGCGATCCACATATCACCAAACTGCTATTATTAGCCGAACAACATATTTTCTGTATTCTCGTTCAGGATTTAAAAAACATAATGGCCTTCGAAATCATATTTCTAAGAGCGCACTCGATAGCACTTGTCAACAAACCTATTGCTGTTGATCGAGGTCCACAACAATGGGAACAAGAGCAGATAAAAACAGCGAATGTGTCCACCGTTTTTCCCTTCAATTTCTCCAAAACTGTTTTCTTAACGTTGTTTCTTGTTGAAGGAAGTCTTCGGCTGCATTCCAGCTTTTACTTACGAAGCTATTTGGTTGATTGCAATCTGCTACCTTTGACAAACATCTGTCACTGTCAGACACATGACCAGTGAGATGTTTGGGACTTTCTCACCCCTTTTTCCACTAAAGAGGAACACCTGTGAACCATTCATTTCAGTTAAATATGAAACAAAGCATATATTTGACGCATACTATTTGGTGTTCTATGACTGTTCCCACATTCCGGACATAATAATTTCGAAATAGTTCTTGAAAAACTAAGTGCCTTTTGTCGAACGAAACATTGTTGGAAAGAGTCCATAGCTATGCAATGTTACCATTTCGTATTTGTCTGGTTGAAGAATCACATAAACAATTGGATATTAGCCGCAGTGGACAAAAATGAAGGTCAACTTGTGCACAGCAAAGAATTGACGCGCTTTCCACACCAAAACAAAAAGCCTGTATCAATAGCTTCTATGCACAAAGAACTGGTTCGTGCTATTCGATTAGAATGCATTCGGTGAAACCCTTTATCAACTGATCATTATTGTGCAACAAGTGCAAAATGGGGTCAATTGTCTGATTATTGTTTATTAAATGTATGGAAATTGACATCATCAGGGTAAATGTTCGTTGTGTTTTATGACACCCATTTGATCAAGCGTTTGGGGGTATGTTTCGGTACCTACTGTGAAAATTTTCGATCTGTTCGGCAGATGTAAGTGTCAGTGAAACTGCCCGTGAACTGACTTAGCAGATATGTAGCGGAGATAAAAACCTGTCGAAATCCAAACTGGTCCCTAGTAGAAGATTAAGGCAATTTTAAAAATGATGCGTTATGCTGTATCAACCACCATAAAAAACAACTATGGAAGTACTGTACGACTGTTTCATTTTTGTTGGAAATCAGCAGTGCACGTCAATCATGACCGAACCGAAATGCGAACCCAGAACGAACGATTGTGACTTGAACGCTTTAGTCAATACGCTAATTTTGATGATTCTTAACGGTTCATCGAGTTGCAATACTACATATATACCGCTCATATTCGTGACTGGATGTGCAGATCACATACATTTAAAAGCACCGGATGAACGTCTCGAAGATAAGGACGAAGTCCCTTGTAGGCAGACGAAATCATAACCTACCTTTTATATGTATGTGATCTGCACATCCAGTCACGAATATGAGCGGTATATATGTAGTATTGCAACTCGATGAACCGTTAAGAATCATCAAAATTAGCGTATT
>LUCM01008521.1:0-19819 GCA_008360955.1 Fasciolopsis buskii
ATATTGGATGAAGAAATAACGAGGACAAACTCACTGGGAACGAATTCGGCAAACTCGAGCGTGTAAACTGTCTCCACGAAACGGGTTGGGAGTGAGTGCGGGGATAAAATAATATCTGCCACCCACCAATGAAGATTGTATTTGGGAGCTTCCATTCGGCTCTTTTTTCGGCAATTGCTTCGAGAAAGTTATTGCTGTAGATTGCTGTCTATCAGTTACCGTGAGACGGAAACCTATGACCGGAATTGGAATAAACAATAATTGTGAGGTGATGCTCACTTGTCTAAGCGAAACATGATCTATTTCGAATAGTGGGAAGCCTGATCGAGAAGTTCATTGATTCGGCAGACGAGTTAATGCTGTGAGTAAAGCATGGAATGGCGAATCTCGACGAATCATTGATTGGAGTAGATGTCGACAAACGTTCGGTCGCGGCCCAATTTTGCCACGAAACGACATTATTCGTGCGTGACTTGATGCCGTCAAGCAAAGTTGGACGACTGGAAGATACGTGGAGCCCAATGACAGTATTTCAGACTAAAACAGTACATACAAAAGCGTTCGGTTTCGATTTAAGCTTGAGTATAGACGTCTTGCTTAGATACAACAGTCCTGGAACAACAAAATGATAGCAAAATAGAAAACAATTGATAACCACAACAAGCAATATAACAGTAAACTATAAACAAGAATAACATAAGTCATATAGCAATGGAACCTTACCTTGCCAAAAATAGTTAAGGTTTTGACAACACTGTTGCAAAGAGAAATCCGATAACACTTGTCCACAACCGATTTAGGAAACCAATATCAACCAGTGGGTTTGTTCAGAATCAATGACGATTTTAGAAAGACGGACAGTTAGAATCACTTATGTCAGTAATGCGATGCATAATAGAAACATCAATATCCTCTCAAAAGACACGAGTATACACGATATATTAACTTATTAAGAAATAGATTCAGAACATACTGTTAATTAAGTGACAACAACCTCTCCAACCTTTGATGAACTTGTGTTGTTATTAGCTGTCAAACGTGGAATACTGGGGTTGTGAAAGATCGGAAATCATCTGGTTGCCAGTCAAAACGTGTTCCGTATTGTAAATTAGTGATCAGTAGCATTCACCCGTTCGTGTTTTTAATTACCCAACATAGCAGTTCTTGTCGGAAATCAACTTATTCTGAGATATACATTAAAATTGGCCAATATTGTGCAAAAATCGGTTGGCATCGCTTTGCAGGACATGAGGGTATGCGGAGTTCTCACGATCACAGGACGAATCAATGCTAGAATTGCGTGGACGCGATCTTAATATGCCTAATAGTTAGCACATAACTCCGAAATAATTCGGGAACTGGTCTGGTAACCAGTCGACATTGACGTTAATCAAGTGGAGTTTGTAAGTGAAGTTCGCGAGAACGACTTCTCCCACTGTCGGTCAACCTCTCTTCTACTTGGCAATCATCTGTTGGCCGTCGTTCCCACACCAAAAATGATGCACGCTGTTATTTAATTAATGAAGCAAATGAAAGATGAAAGCGGAGCAAAACGTGAGAGGATGTGGGCGTGTCTGTTTGGCAAAGTTTATTTTTCATCCCGAGTGATCTGGAAATAAATGATCTTTGGAAACGATGTCGGTGAATCGGGACGTGTGAAGTGAAATTGAAATTTGCCAGGCAGTTGATCCGATCACATTCAACTTGCGGTTTATTGCAATTTGTGTTTGCTTGGTGAAATCCATCATCTGTGGTCTTCAACGGACGGGGAATTTGTGCAATCTGTAATCGTGTTGTTGCACGCGGATGAGATTGTTTCCACACAGAACATCGGGTTGTTGAAAGGTTCTCGTTTTGTGGGACTCCACGAGTACGCAATCAAGTCCAGTGGAAATGCCTCGACCAAATCGGGAAAACTATCGGCGTTGATGAATTCACCGAAAGAGTTTGACTCAACCGATGCGTTGGGAAATAAGACAAATACTGCCACATGTTCACATTTTGTAATAATCTTTTCAATCATTTATATTGAATAATTTGAAATTTTCATCTAGCATTTGGTCATCAAATCGATAAAATTCTTATGGAGATTTATTTTGGTTTGATTTCAATGCAAGCACAGACTTTGTGTTCGTAGATTTTGTGCTCACTTAATTGCCACAGCCGAACCGCATGATGAGTGTGAGTCCTTGGTTCGTAATTGGGTGGATTGGTGTGATTTATGGTCACGTGAGCTGGTCTGTCCTGTTTGTGCTTTCGATGAATTTTGTGATTCCGGTTTCGGAGGTACTGTGTGTGTTTTATGCCTGACTGAACGCCTACACGGGTCTTCGATTCACGCGAGTTTACTAATTTTTTTTTCTTGCTTTTATCCATTCCACTTTGTGACTTGTGTGAATCCCATCGAATCGCACTCTACGGCCGTCGACATACAGTTAACGCAATCTTACTTAATGGCCAACAACCCTCGTTACTATTGTGCAACAGACGTTTGAAGATAAAATGCCATCAACCACGTTGACCGTTATCAAATATTTCGCAACTGATAAATCAAGGTCACGATCAGGATAGCTGTTGGTGGTATTTTATGTTATCGATGTGAGAAACCATTTGGACGTATGTACTGGAATTTCTTTTAGAAAACTGTTCAATGTGTTCTGTTGATGATATTGTCACAGCAGATGCCGATGAACTAACATGTCCAAAGTGATGCAGAATGTGACTTCTGTTTGGATTTACGTTGGCTCACAATTATTCTCCAGGTTGCTGGCAGAATGCGAAACGCTGTGGTTGGGAATATGTGACTGATGACTGACCCCATTTCATCTTTTCAACGGTTATTACTCAATGGTTATACTAACAATGATAATGAATTTACTAATGTTGTAAATACTGGTGATGATAGGGAGATGTTAGCCGTTAGTGAGGCTGTGCTATTATTCGGATAGACCAGTGCAATTTATTGAGACGAAAGCCATTGGAACAAATTGTGCACTTGTCATATGCCGTACAGAATTGAACTTTTATGCTGGTTCAATGTATCTGATAATTGAATATTGTGGAATCTTTAAATTGTTTGATGTAACTAATTGGAAAGACTAATGGGAAATGTGAAAATGATGTGGCATTGCTGTTGATTTGAATTAAAACGGGGATTGGTGCCACTGACCGATTGATTCGTGCCAGTAATCTGTGTGTCGGTATTGTAAAATATCTGTGTCTTTCCGTTCGGTGGCACCTTAGTTTAAGGGCAGTAATGAACAGCACAAGATTCAGGTTTTGGATCTGGCTCGGACTTTGGCGTACGATTCAGCCGAGTTTGCACCAAGGCGCGAAGGTGGGATGGTGGGGTTGAGGCGTGTGGAGAAGCAATTCTTTTGATTAGAGATATTTTTACATGCAAGTTGTGTTTCACTGCGAACGTGATTACTCGCCAACAGTTCAGTGTTCGAATTAGATTTGATGCTTACCGTAGAGCGAAACGCTGGCGAAAATTGGAATACCAATTCACTTCGTTCAACAAAGTATTATTTAAACATTTGTTACCGAAAGACGATCAGTGAATTAATCGAATTTTGATGAGAGCACTCTAGTCTGCCCACATCTTATCTGGATCGTCACAATCCATTTGGTCGACAGTATTTTTGGTCGTTCGTGAAATCGAGTCAACTCTGTTTCTTGAATGGTTTTGTCATGTTCACGCATTGAGTATGATGCATTGACTTGGAGCTCGTCAGTAGAGTGTAACATATGGTCGTAAGTGAGCCAGAGTACTCGATGTCACAGCATGTGTATTCCCAGTGGAAATTAGGTGAATATGCATTGCTGATTACTGTCAACTTTTGTTTTCGTTCACGGTTTTGTTGTCGAGGGCTCATCTACTGGTAAATCTTTCTTTTGACAGGTGACATGAAGTTATTGGTGAAAAAATATCACAGTGTCAAACTGTGTCGTACAAAATATCTGGTACATCCGATGCTACACGGTCCTACCTTTTAGTTCGCTTTCTACATCGAAGTATTTAATTGTGCATTTTTGGGAATTGAAAATTTGCCATCAAGTTAAATCCGCAGAAAGTTCAAATATCGATTAACTGAATTTATTCAACAATCTTGCTTGTGACTGGTGTAGTTTCGGTATCCTTGAGGCCTGGCAACTTTAAACGCATCTATTACGTCAGATGGTTTATATATCCAGTCGCTTGCGCCCTTCTCCCCGGGTGGGCGGTTTGTCGAATTGTGAGCATCGTGGCACGTCAACATAAATGTAGCACATTCGATCCTTTCAAAATTCGGCCAACTTGCCCCTAGCTGGCCGACGAGCTTCTTAAAAAAATGACGCACATGGCTGCTTCGTTACTAAAAGGTCAACGTATCAAACCGATGTCCAGTTGTTCCTAATGGCCCATCTCGGTTTATGCAGAAACCTCACAACTGTGTTCCTTGTTGGAAATTCCATACTACAAAATTTAGATTATTTGTTGTCACCTTTGGCCGGTCATGCCGATGCTTTCTTCTGCTTTCAACGCAATTTTCATCTTCAAACGATTGGACAATTTCAGCCCGTCTTTTTTTCGATAACATCGTTGAAAATTCACGCAACTAAGCATGAGCATCAGTGACCGAGTCCATTTATCAACAACCCCGTTGTTCTCCAGAATCGCACTGTTCTCAACTAACACCCAGCGATTTACTCACTATATCAACAACGTACAGTTTTGCTTGTTTATGTGGACAACAACTGGTTTTTTTTATCATCCCCGATAACCCAAATTGACTTGGGTATTTTTGATGAATTGCATGAAATTAGCAAACGCATTGCGCTTAATTTTACCGTTTCTCGGTTCGCTTTTCTCAACTGGCAGTCGGTCATTAACGCTGTCTCGTTTACAGGTCCGAATCTGTTAATTTATTCGGGTGTCACCGGGTTTTTCCCCATTGTCGATGACAATGGAAAACTACATTACTTGACTCCTAAAATCTTTAGGCTGTGGCCGTTTGAAGCAAAGCAATCTGTCGTTATCTTTTTTCCCTAATATATTCGTTCTTTCTGTCCAAATTCATTTCTCTCCCGAAATTTTCCCCGAGGCTTTGTTTGGAAAGATTTTCTTTCAATTCAGATTGGATTAACTATGATCAGATGTTTCTTGAATTCCAAATAAATTTTTCCCAAGCAAGAAACACAAGGATAAAACAGAAGTGGAGTGCTTCCATGGTTTCTTTATGGTGAGTTGAGCGATGATATCACATGATGAATTATTTCATGAAAACGTATCTAAGTGTATGCAAACTCTGGCAAGAACTTTGCGAGTCATACCTGATCACGGCTTGGCGATCTGTCCACCCGCCGGTCGGATGCATCGAACCGTGGAAGGTTCGAGCTCATTCGATCCCGATCCATCCTTCCCTGAAGTCCAGTTTTTAACATGTCGAGGTTAATTATTTATTACAATAAAGTGCATTACAATGTATTATATATATAATATAATACTGAATTAGAATAAAAATGATATAATGTTATTAGCATTATATCATTCACAATTAAAACCAATACATGACGCATCGATTTTTCGATAAACTCCTTACGTCATCTAGTGTGAAACTAGTTTTGAGCTACGAGTTTGAACTCTAGAGTTTTGTTGAGTGTATTCCATTTCCACGACAACATTGGGAATTGAACTCAAAATTTGCAAGACCAAAGAGAAATGAAAAGCTTTCCGCTTCTCTCGTTGCTTTCTAACATTTATACAGGCGAAAATCTATCTGAATGATAAAACGATCAATTTTGTCACCTACTTCATTAGGAACCATGGATCGAAAAGATCCGGTACAGATAATAAATGACCCATGCATGCACGAACGGTTGAGAGTGTTTCAGGACACAAATTAGACGCTTGCCAAAAGTTTTACAAAAGACTAAAAAACGAAAAACAAACCAGTTCCTGTCGCTTTTCATAACCTGTTGAATTTCCGGACAACGTTGAGCAATCTGTTTTAGATGTTGTCAAACGAAAAATGTTGGACCGTATTGAACAGAAAAATTGAAAATCGAAATCGTCTGATCGGGTTTTACCGAGTTCATCCTGGCGTGAAGCTGTTGATCGTTTCCAGTGCACAGAACACGATTGGACGTGATATGGAATTTCGAGGGGGACAGTCTCTAGTCCTACTGATTATCAGCTTGTGCATAGAGACCGTGGATCAATAAAAATTCTAATAACATCTGGATTAAAAAAATTATTCCCCTATTTTGTTTCGTAGTCAGATGGATTTTGTTAAATATTTCATTTCCCACAACCATTGACGTTAAAGAAAAAATTTAATTGGAAATGCTCATTGACGTATAGCACTGGGGCAGTCGTGTGATCCTGGTATTCTTCTAGTCTGCCAATCGAAAATCATGTGTGCAATCGAATGGAGAGTCAACGACCAAGCAAAATATGCAAACCCAAAGTTATCTCATATGGACCCGTGGCCATGGATCTGAGTTCTTTGAACGAAAAGACTTGCGAGCTGAGTAGAAATGGAAATACCGGTGGAAACCATAACGGATCATACTACTCGGTATAAGCGTCAATCTGCCAAGGCGAAATGTCAAGTTCGATCAAGGTGCAAAGACTAAAACAGATAAATGACAAAACAATGAATATTTAGTTGCAGGATCAAGGTAAAACGATGCGAAGTGACTCGCGATAAATCACCGTCGTTCAGAGGATTTATGGATCCCACTACACGTCGTCAGGGTCCTAGGAAGTTTTCTACAGTCACAGTACAATGTACCAGCAATGGCAGATATTAAGTCCGGATTTCAGATGAAGCTGAGAGAATTAGAAGATGAATAACTGATCCGTATATGTATATATATGTATGCATATGTACATATATATTCATTTATATATAAGCATACATACACACATATTTATTCATATTCATATTAATAGTTTTCGCTGACTAAGCAGGAAGAAATTTCCGTTACTTTGCATGACGACAAAACAGTGTGTACCACTTGATTACTTAGAAGGTAAAGAGCAATGGCTAAGTACATTTGCTTCAGAATTCACCCAAGAGCATCTGAGAAAGACGTGTAGAGAATCCATTTAACGCCAAGTAAAACTTGTTATTCATGACCCTGTAGTCGGTAAAAAGTGTTTCACGTAGTGAGGCACGGATAGTCCGGAGTGACTGTGATTGTGTTAGTGACCGGACGTGGGATGGAAACAGTCGAACAAAGGGTGATGAGTGTTGTTTGGAATCCGGAGAATGGGACAATCCAGACTAATTAAGGCCAACAAATCATTCGTGAGCTGAGTCTGTGATGACATTTCGGTGAAAGTCACCCAGGGAGGATTAAGGAAAGCCGGATCGGCGGTAAGTTTCGATCGGCAATGGAATATTTATCAGCACACTGTTACCCGAGAAGGTCCATAGTAAAGTGATTGCGGGAGTTTGAGAATGTTATCCACATGGAAAAACCATTTTAAAAAATGTAAATACCTCACTAGAAATGTGCATAGGATCCAAAACACAGCGAGCCACTGATGACTGAATTTAAAGCATGTCTTCCGTCGAACAGACAGCTAAATCGACAGATTCGGGTAACAAAGTTTGTTGCCAGTACACATGCCGCAGAGAAGATGTATTACGGTACTCTAAAAGTAACTCGATCGGTGTACACTGCAAGTCTGGCTTATAGTGTTGCGAATGCCATGGCGTGTCAAAGGCAACTTTTCCGTTTACCTGGCATATGACGTGGCCAGATGGACAGGTTTCAGTTGCCGATAAACGGCACACACAGAGACCGGGGAAACAGGCTGATGTGACGCTTTGGTGATGCATTCGTAGTTTATCGCCAAAAGCAAACTAAGAGGCGGAATTCACGATGAACACAGAACCGGGATCGGGCGTAGTTGCGGAAAGGACACCAAATGAGGCAACCCAATTCCCCTCTCATTGTCTGTGGCACAGGCTTTCGGCAGGAATTGGATGCGGCTAGCAAGTAAAACGACTGACACAAGTGAATAAAAACACAAATTGTTGCCCGGTGGTGCATGATCAGTTAAAACGATGTAAACGTGTTTGAACTGACCATCAAGCAAAAGAAACCTACCGGGATTGGTAACCGTTTGTTGGCCAAATTCAGAACTTTGCCAAGGCAAACAACACTTCGTGTGGTTGTAAATAAATTCATGCATGCTCACTCAAACAAAAAGTTTTGTGATCGGCATTTACGAAAAGCGGAACTGGGATGGTGGGAAAAATGAAGGCATAGAAAAACAACCTGACAAAACGCAGGGAGTTCAAACGGATGCGGTTGGTCTATGAGAAACCAAAAAAAAACGAGGTACTGGCACGGAGCAGAAGAATTTCAACAAAATCGAAACATCCGCGGGAATTCGGCTGAGTTCGCAGGCTGTGCAGATCCTTTGTCTTCTAAGTCTGGGAAGGAAATGGATCAGAATAGGTGTGTGTACGCTTGACAAGCATCGGTCAAAGTGTTCGAGGTGACTAATCATTTGAGGCATTATAGAACAAGCAAACCGTTCGTTTGTGATTTATGAAAATCACAAAAGTGCGACCTTTCGAAATCTGAAACGTATGTCTCGCAGCCAAGGAGACTGGAGGTAATTTCCCACCAAATCTGCACCTTTGTCCTCTTCAGTCTTCAAGCTTGACGAAACACAGGGCTTCGTCTTAAAAGCTCACCAACCGTCGGCATCTACTCATCAGTTTTTAGCAAAAGGTGGGAAATCATTTAAGCCAATGTATATTTCCCGGATTCGAGAACGTTCAGCGTCCCCTTCTTCAACGCAAACATCTTAAGTCTTTTGCGCTTAACAGATCACCCAGTGGTTGTGGAACAAAGGCTCAACTAGGAATGAAATGGTGGTAGCAGCTAAAGTTTCCTGAAAGCCAACACAACCCATCTACGGACCCAGGCAGTAGGCAATCCATGTCAGCTTTGACTTTATCGGGGAATGGAAAAGTTCCACGGAAGTTTATCATTTGTCCAAGGAATTTTAGACTCGTGGCTTCAGAGCCCAATTTTTGCCGGCGGTCTACCTGAGACGTCATGTAAACAGAATCGCTGAAAAATCTTTTCCAAGGGTTGTAGATGCTCTGTCACAGATGGTATGGAGTAAGCATACTACCAATGCAGGCAAAATTGTAGACCATCATCCAAAAAAATTTGTTATTGAGAAGTTAGAGGGTTTGAGCAAATTTTCTTAGTCCAGACAACATGCAAACAAAAGCAAAGAGATCACGTGGCGTGACGGTTGTGATTTTCGGGCATCTTCCGGTGTGAATGTAAATTAACAGTTAGCCTTGAATAAATCGATTTTGAAAAGCAAATTTGTACCAGGTAAGACAATAGAGTAATCATGGATGTGAGATATTGATAGCGGTCAGAAACTGTTTTTGTTCTGACTGTGGTAGCCGCCACAAGGCCTCTATTCTCTGGAAGTTAGCTTGGGAAACGTGGAATGCTGAGACTCAATAAACTCATCAGTGGCCTGAGATTCCGGTAGCCAGTATATGATCAAACTTGGCCTTGGCTATTTTCGTCTTCTCCGGAGGAAATAGTTTGGAGCGTGTGAATGGATGTTTTGCAGTGATATGGTGTTGGACTTGGCGCTTGATTTCGAAGAACGCGGCCAATGGGCAAGTGACCTTAGGGTATTTCGATAACGTGGACGTGTCAGTTTCAAAAGTTGGCAGAGATGAACAGTTGCCAGTGTAATTCATTGCAGAGCCATTGGCTTGAGCAGAAGGCATCGATTCATCATCGTGAAAGGTCCTATTTTTTCACGTTCACAAACAAACTATAGTCAAAATTCAACGCCGAAGATGAATTAAGAGATTTCACAGGTTGTGGACACCCAGGGAAAGCGACGATGTAGACGGAGACCAAAAGTGAGAAGAAGTTGCTCGAAAGTGCAGATGGTGAGGATATTCGACGCTAACGAAGTAAAAGTTAATGGTTGAAGGTAGGTTTTGGTACGATGCGGAATACCGCCAATCTCTGCGCTTGCATCTATCACAAAACGTTTAGTGATTGCTCCGCCAAAAACGTGTAACAAGCACATTTTGAGTAAATCGGCGGCGGGAGGGACCGGTAGACTTTCGGTTGGATCAGTTCCTGAGATAGTGAGCAAGACCTGATTCGAGCATTGTCCTTTTTAAACCATTATGTTTGCAGTCGCATACCGCTCTTAAGTTGGACCAAAACCGCTAGCTTCTCAGTCGCCGTCTGCGGTGATGCAGGACAGGTCTCGATGTGACCCATGGTCTGCGTGAAAATGTACTCATGGAGGTTGTCTGAATTTTCAGCATACATCTTTCCAGGGACAAGGAGCTTCCGAACTGAAAGAACAGACCTAGTCTGCATAGGAAGATGGCTCGGCCAAAGGCGGCGCAGAATGAAGTCGCCGATGCGGTCTTGCGAACCTAAAGATCTCTTATAGCACAGAAGCCAAGATGCGGAAGGTTCACCAAGCTCATTACTAGGCAGTAGCTCCTAAAAGCATGCTCCGTCCGGCGGTATCGTGGGTGTAACATCTTACCATTCTACAGATAATCTGTCCATCACTCAGGAGTTGGTCCTCTGGTGAGCAAATGTCTGCGGCTTGTCAGGTCCAACCATTGACAGGTTACCAAGATCTGATGTTTTTCATGTAATACGGCACTTAAAATTTATTTATTCAACCAATCGAATTCAATATAGTGGCTGTTGGAATATCGCTTGAATGAAGTTTTATGGTTAGAATATTCTAAGGATCATTAGCCGATTTCTGTCCGTTAGATGATCGACTAGAATCGGCCGTGTTAAACCAATGGCAGATTCAATAAACACGGGGGGTTGAATAATTGTCATTATTATAATTATTGTCCTTTGGTTCTGTAATGAATCAAAAATCTTGTTATCAGCCGTGCGGTAAATTGTCATAATTTGTGTTAATCCTCGGATTCTAATGAAAACTTTCGTGAAGCAACACGATGGTTTCATCCACACTGAAAGATGGCTCTTCGTAAAGGAGAAGAGAATCATCACTTAAAGTAACTTTTTTCGATTGGCTGAATCGTGTTTTGATTCTGCAGAGCAGATTTACCGTTATCCTATTTGATTATTACTCTAACATACCACTCACATTCTCGAGGCGAACTTCTATATTTTCAAAACGTCAATGTTTGTTCAATCCGAGAATCACTTTTGCCTAGGAATATAACAGAACGGATTGGGAACAGGAAATGTAAACATGGTGATCGGTAACTCGCAACTGTATCATCTGTCTAGCAAACATGTTGGTGGTGTCTGTGATCTATGCTCGTTCTCTCCTTCCAAAATAGTGGTACTTAATGCCCATCTTACGGACACGGAAACAACTTCATGTGTGAATCTGTTCGAGACTCTTGGTTGGATGGGAACGTAAACGACCTCCTGGTTAGCATAAGCGAATTTCAGTGTTACTGTCCAGGTAGGGAGTTGAAGAACGAAAAATCTGGTGGTATACCAGTGACTCAAACCAACACAGCAAGGTGTATCATGCCCAATGTCGTTCCCGAATACTTTTCAGACAGGATTGCATGTCTGTCTGCTCAGTGTTTCCTGAGGATTTCTCATTTTGGAAGGCCTGTAATCACAAACTTTTCGCATACAACTGAACGTCTAATCATATTAGGTTTTTGTGTCATTCCTATTTCCTCTTCTTGAAAACTGGTTGTTAGTAGTTTTTAGCGTTATCTTTCACTTTAACTTTCATCATTATCATTTTTACTATACCATTTTGCATTTTATTTCAGACTTAGATCAAAACTATTAGGAAACGTCCCTCAACTCACTTATCAATATCTTGTTTGTACAGGTCTGAAACCGCATGATCCATGTTACATTGGCGCATCCATTTGCATGCGTACTTGGTGTAAAGTGTACTGCTTATCAATGCATTTCTCTACCGTTCTGACAGCATATGCGCTCTAGTGACTTCCTGTGAACCAGAGTTATGTTCTTACCCAGTTCCGAATAGGTCTGAAATAAATCCGGATAATTTCAAAATAATTCCGATCTAGTGCAAACGAAACTTCGTGTTGTTCATCGCCGTTACTGATCACGTTCCCTTGTTTGCTTTTCTCTCAAGCTGAAAACTTCTATTTTCACCAGGGACTGTTGTTTTTTCCAAGATCAAAGCTCCATTTAGACACCGTTCGCAAATAATTTACGTCTTTAAGTCAGACGAAGATTTTGGTTTTTGTAACCATTCGTTTCATAAACTTTTTCTCCTAAATGCTGCCATTTGTACCATTTTTCCATGGTTCTCGTGTACGCGTCTTCTCCCCTTTTTTACAGGCTAGACCATGTCTAGTTTGGGCTCCCCTGCCTCCCAAACTCCGGTAGTTGTACTGTCTCATCACCGATTGAAGCATCTGGAGGAGAAAAGGAACTCTCACACAAATTTTGTGAGAGTTCAAAGGTTAGGAATATTTCACAAACCATCAGACCGGAGGCAATGTTTTCAAGTGGCTATTTTGTAAAAGCGCTTTTTTAAATCAAGAATCTAAAGCTTCTCTAGCACGAAATGAGGTTCCCAAGTGGTGAGACAATCAAGTATACTAACAGTGAACCATCTTGAGTTTGCACATCCTTTCGACGACGGCCCTCGTCCGCCCTCCACACGTGCCTCTGTAGATCTTGAATAGTTCCATACGTTAGCTATTTCCTTCTCAAATCCAAAAACATTGTCTGCTACTGGTCTCGATGACCTCTACTCAAAGACTCTCCGATACAGTGATTCCCAACTTACCACATTGATCTCTAGTATAATTACTGGATCCCTATTCAACTGTTCGACTCCTGACTTGTAGCATCCTGTCACCATCGTTCCATTTCCAAATATTTCAGCTAATTGAGTGATGTTAATCGATTTCAGTTATTATCCCTAAGTCTGCTGCCACTAAAATCACGGAAGAGTCTGTTTTCGCCTATTTTCAAGGGTCTCCGAATTTACCCCCAACTCATCCTTTCCAGGCTGCAAATGAACTCAAAATATTCACCTTCGGTACTGCAGCCTGACTATTCCATGCTACTATTCAGTTCTTGAAAACGCTGTCCAATCTGTCTTCTGCTTGTTCGTCGATTAAACTCCGGCCTTTGATTCGGTACCCAGATCTCGTCTACGTCGGAAGTTTGAGGTATTCGACTCCCTCCATATTTTCACCATCGATTTCTAACAGCGACGGTTTTACGAAGAATTTCTAAACCACTTGCCAACAACTATGAAACACTTCATAGCATTATCTCTCCTTCTTTTCCGTTGTTCATCCTTATTCATGAATTTCTGGCTTCTTAAGTGGCTGAACCATTTAAATATACCATTGACGATATTATTGTGCCTGGTTAATTCTAAGCCCATATATTTCAGGAAAATCCGATACTATTCTCCCTCGACAAGAATGCCTCTCTTCTTATTTTGGCTCGAAATTTCAATCGATCCAAATATCTTCAATCTAATTTCAATGCTTTTGGTTCCGCTGTCTTCACAAATCCGGGTACTATGAATTCCAAATCCTTCATCGGAGCTAGTTCAGTCAAGTAATGTTCGAGTGTTAGCCTAGGGCACCAACTGACAATGTTTGTCTTGTCAGATGAAAAATCATGCTTTCTGTTCCAAAAAAATACCACCAACAATTAGTCCCAAATCCGTCCTTCAATGCATCCTTTCGGTCCTATTGTGGTGCGCATCGATAATTTTCTCAAGGCCTTTGAATTACTCATTTAGAATGTATTTTTTGCACAAATCTGTTTACAGATTTTGTACGAAACGACGAAACTAGTCAGGAAAAATGAGTAGAACATAAAAGTATTGTGTTTAGACTTTATCACCCAAATGATAGCTTGTGCAAATTTTCACCTCGAGACTAGGAGTTATTTACTGAGATCTGGTTTCAGCGCTGGGATGAATACTGGTAGGTGGTACCATCTCATTTAAGCAATTCATCCGAAGGGTCCCATTTCGAGCTTTCGATCGGCTGATCCTGCACGCAACAGGTAAAGGCATTGAAAGGTCTCGCGGGCGGTGACCAATTGCTCAGTTCATAAGCCATTCGGATGGGTGCAGACGTACTTGGCGTCCAGTGCACTCCTTTGTCAAAGACGACGGTGCGCATGGTATTATGTGATTCTCGGATGTGTGAATCCAGATAACAATCGAAGAGCTAATAGTAAAGCCTGAGCTTAGAACGTCATTGTATGTCCCGGTTTATAGTTTTTTAATTTTATATGATTGTTTAGTTTAATGTCACTTTACTCAAGTGTTTACGGGGGAAGGCACTCTCACGCAGAAGCAAAAAACACTACATGACTGCACCGTTTATTGGCAGAACATGGGTTGAACTGTGTGTATTTAATACAAAATCGATGGCCGATAATAAGATAGCACTTGAAGCAGATAAGCATATGCACCCGCAATCGCAACGGCCGTTGAACTCGTAAAATCCGAGTTGACTTCGGGGTGTACTGTCAGCCGCGAATCTCGTACGACGATAAATCCGTTTGGCCACGCTGTTTCTCACGCAAAACCGTATGGATTCAACAACTAAAGTTGCACCTACGTGGTTTACGATATTTCGGAAACGGAGTACTCGATAGGGTGGGCCACTAAAATCTGGGCTTGACAAGAGGATGTACGTCTTGAGTAAGCATAACCCGTCAACCGGGGTTAATTGATCAGATGACACTGGTTAGTTATTGTTCAAAATATCGATTGAATTAAGAGTGGCATGCTTGTGGAATCTGAAATATTGAAACAAATACGTCTCAGATAGTTCAAGCTGGCAATCTATCAGGGGAAATATGTGAACACTATGAGTTGGCACAAAACTGCCTGTGGAGACTAATAAACCTCTTTACTCGGGGTACATGAAATCCGGGAACTACAAAGCATACGAGCGGAATTCCACTTTGTAGTTTGGTATTTCTTTTTATTGTGATACATACAGTTCCTAGTGTTTGTTGGGTGGAAAGTTCATATCACATGGGAAAATAAGGCTAGACTCCTTGTAAGGATATTCTGTTCGCTGATAAAAAACGGAGTAAAGGTAGCCCATTCGACTTTCGACAAATTAGTTTTCCTGGATGATCATGAAAGTAGATTTTTCCAATCTGGAGAATCGATGCAGACATGAGAAGTTTTCGACCTCAGAGGGATTCGAACCCAAACGTCTGTACTGAATGTACCCCATAGGCTGGTCTAAGAGGCCAGTCCGGACGGTGTTTGGACATGTCACCCAAGGACCAATGATTGCCGTTCAAGTGCATTGAGCATATGGCATCCAACATAGCGATATAATCACTTTTCAGCTTTTTATGCAATGTTTTCAATGAAGATTAATATGAGCGTTGAAATTTCGTTTTTTTTCCCCGATCTCCACTAAATCGCTCAACCGAACAGAGTCGTTTGCAAATGACAGTTTTCTATACAATAATTTATTATAAACGCGCGATACCAATCCTCACCTGTTCGGGAATCTATATCTGACATTTTTCTTTGCAATGAACAATGACAGGTTGCATGCGTTTATTTGTGCTTTCGGCTAGGCAATGCATGAATGACAGCCAAAATTGGTCATAGTGTTTTCACACTCACATCCCTGCTATTCCATCCCAATTCCCTGAAGGCACAATGTTCCATCACACTTCCGAAGGTCATCAGCTCTCTACTCGTGAAATTGCATTCATGCGTGATATCGGGTCGTGAGGATGTGAATATGAGGAACAATCAGGACGATGATCGAGGGATTTCTCCACTTTTTATGCCACTTTTATTTTGAAAATAGAATACATGGATTCGGTGACCGAAATCACTTGAATGACCGACATAGTGTCTCTCTCTCTGTCTTCGGTACTAGTCCAAAAGATTTGCACGGCGAATTTCCGACCACAACACTCTTCCACCCCTACCGTCAGCCACACACACACACACACCCAGCGGACGTGGTAATCTGCATTGATTTGACCTCGTGTTTCAGTAAATGACCATTCGAGAGGAAACTACGACTGCTGTTCAGACTTGGTTTCGGAAGGAATATGCAGACACGGAGATTCTGTAACGGGAAAAAGGACACGGGGAAAATGAGATTATCTACTTAATTAAGCCAACACAAATTTAACTTGATGCTTCCTCATGTTGCTGATTGAATATCGTGAACAACTTTGTCTATTTTGTTAGTATTAGCATTGTTATCTTTATTACCGTTATAAACGACGGGGTTTATCTTACAAGGTAATTACTAACAGCTGAATTGATCAATTTTTAGAAAGTTGGAACTTTTCGTCCGACGCGGACATGGTTATTGGATCCCGGAACAGTGGTTTGCTCATTGGGCTTATGAGCATTTTGTCGCATCATTACCCTAAGTTCATTCCAAACTTGACTACTGTTTGCGCTCCAATGATCAACGGCTAGCAAGTAATGCAACTGCGGTGACTTTTTCATTTCAAAATGAAGCAATAAAGGACTCGTTGAAATGCTTAGCACCGGGAGCTGGTGACAGGACGTGAATGAGATAGCAGGAAAGAAATGATGCGCTGTTTTCAAAACAGAACCATTTGAATGACGGATGATAAATGCTTTGGCAAAATCCACTACTGATGTTTAGTTGCTTTATTGTACTCTATGCTACCAATCACGAACGTCCTGGGTTATGTAACAGCATAATTGATTCGTTATTCTGCTTATGGAGTCAGTCGTTAGAGACAGTTCGATTTTGGGGGCAATGAAACCGCAATTTCTCAGTCGGTATTTCAGGTATTTGGGGGTAGAGGGGTGAGGGTTAGAGATAACTTTGGGGTTCGACATCACAACAGACGTTTCTGACGGGGAAGCGCTCGTACGTTTGCTAATTAGGCGACTAGGTTGTCACAATTGTAGAGTAATTTTTCTAGTGAACAACCAAAGAAAACATTGCTGATGAATCACCGTGGTGATGTACAAATTACTTCGTCTTTCACACCCACTTCTAAGTATCTTCGCAAAAACACATTTTAGGCAAATATCTCACCCGTGCTTTGCTCGTTCTATTTGATAGCGAACCAACAAAATTGAATAACTGCTCCAGTGTCGGACACTACTTTTGAATGCGCCTTTATCAGTGAGCTCCTCATCCGCAAAAATTTCCGTGTTCTTTGAAAGGAATTTGGCCTTGCATACCATAAACAGTGAACTTCACGGAACTTCAACTCACATTCAGACTAGACAGTTTGCCGGAAACAACCGCCCGAATGATCAGAACTCTAAGCGAGTAAGTTCAATGCCAAAACACATTATCCTATTGTCCGCAACGAGTTCTTTAACTGGAGAAATTTGATAAGCGGGCGGTTTTTCCTGGGCAGTTTCATAGTTACACGATTATCCCAATTTAATCGTTTGTCTATAAATTTTCTTGGTTAAATGAATAAGTTTCCCGCCTCCAGATAACACCCTTTACACGTGTGAAATAACACCAGATACGGTAAACAAGTTTCTAATTTTAATATCTTTTTCTTGCATTCAGAACAACATTAATCTATGTCACAATTGTGTCTAATCTTGAAACGACTGGAGACAGCTGTATGACAAAATAAACCCCATAACATTTTCGATGTTGATCACGTTATCCGCAAGGAAATTTACGAGCGTGTTGTTCTATTCTATTCTACTCCGTTCCATTCTGTTCTATCCCCCCGTAATCCAATCTCACCAGTTCTATTCTATTCCATTCTATCTCATTCTGTTCTATTCCATTCTAATCTATTCTCTCCTACTGTAATTTATTCTGGTCCATTCTATTCTATTCTATTCTATTCGAGGGTGATAGAAATCCGAAATGTAGGCTAGCCTTCTTTATGGAGTCCGACAGTCGCCATGCTAATGTTACTCGAGAAGTTTACTAACGCCTCCCTTCCGGGAACTTGCGTGCGGGACTCATAGTAAGACTGTCGCTGCGTGTGCGAGATGGGCAATGAAAAATGCTTCGAAACAAAGCTTTGCCTTGCTTCTTGTTTCTTCATGACCGTGTAGAAGCAGACAAGATGAGCAGGAAATGTATTCTGTATTTTCATGTTGTTCAGTCGTCACCTTCTGAACATATGGGGATCAAATGAACATTTGCACTATCAGTTGTGTACGGATGCCGACTGATCGGTACAGGGGATTTTGTGCTTCATTTGTCTATCATTTTCTGAATATGAATCAGATAAAATAAAATAAATTTATCATATACTTAATGATTATGATTGCATCGATCCTTATTGTAGCTGATTAACACTTAGTTTCAGCAGTTTGCGTTCGATGATGGAGGTTGGAAAACGTTGGCATGGACAAATTATACCAGCTGCTATGGACAGTGTGATCAAATTGTTCATCAAATTGATCAGAATGTGGTTTGCGTTCGTGGAATCCGCGGTTAGGGAATTTCCCTCTCCTTTTCATCTCATTTTTACCATCTACATTTCTTTGTTCATCAGTCAATCAGTCATAACCCTTATTTTGTAACCTTCAAGTCGACACTTCATTTGCCGGAATATTTGGACTATCGATGCCTCAATGCCAAGATCTGCTGATGCGACCTAAGTAAATGTAATTCTGACCTTGTTTGTTATGGTCCAACTCCTGATCGCATCGCGCCAACACTTTCGTGGTTTTTTCTCTCCTCGTGTCGATCATTTCGTAATTGGTTCGATTGACTTTAGGTTTTGGGTAAACTTTGTGACATGATTGCTCTCGTTTTAGATGGTGAATCTGAGTTGAACTAAACTTGGATTTCGTGACATCCTCGAATCGTCAACATGGGTATATTGTCCAAGGTTCATATGATGTTCATGATCGATTCGTGCAGAACCGCACTTTTTATTTTGGATTTGTCCTTGGCGTAGTTTAGCTACCATTCAACAGTGGTAACCGAGGATTTGACGATAGTGACGATGATGATTAGGTCATGTGGAGGTAGGAATTGGAATCTCCAGGATTTCCAGCATTCATGTAATGCAGGCTGTTGAGCACAGAAATGTGGGCGCCTGGAGAAATTGCACGCTAGGTGCAGGTATTGTTTGTCCAGCTTTTCAGTTTGCACGGCCATTTAGTCTGTGCCAAAGCACTCGGGTTTTGTTTGCCACATCTTGGCAATGAAGAATGGCGGGGGAAACTTTCCGCTATCATATGGGAGAGAAACTATAGAGAAACGGAACGCCATTGATTGTGATATCCGGCCTTATTGCCTAGTGTCCGAACATCGTATCTGAAAATCCCGTCAAACCACAACTCGGTGTCAGGCGGATAACGTCGTAATGTTTGTACGTGAAAGTCGCCGGTCCGAATCCTCCCAGTGCCGGTCAGCTTCCTCATTTGGCGCTACTCTGATGGCCGGGGCCCCCTTCCGGAAAATGATGTACACTGCTACTTCATTATTAAGGGAAGTAAAAGGATAAACGATGAAAAGAGCAGTCTATCAAGACCTACTTGGTACAGGCCACTGGTTGGGACTTTGCATATCTGTTCACTACGTCATGGTACGATCAACCTGACCCATCTGCCTGGAAGAGAAACGTGTATCACGAGAATCAATTTGTTAACTCACGCATAAAAGTGTCGATCACCTTAAGCTATAAAATTTCAGTGTCCGTTTGATCGATTTACTCCGAGCAGTCTCCATGTATTCCAGTAATAATAACAAGACGCCAACGTTTAAAGGAGACAATTCTTCTTTCCGCAATAGCCACGTTTCCCAGTTGCATAGCATGACCGATTTTGTTGCTTCCACGCAAAACTGACTTTTGACCGTTGATCGGACAG
>LUCM01008521.1:20329-46246 GCA_008360955.1 Fasciolopsis buskii
TACCATTTCCATGACAAAGTTGATAAGAAAAGGCTAAAAGGATCAACCTTCACGAACACCACCTCTCGTGAGAAGTTAGCGTGTAAGACTGCCATAAACATGAACTCAGAGTCGGCTGTTAGTATGCATAATAGCAAAATCGCTTGAGTCTAAAGCAGCTTTTAAATCAAGAAAAAAAAAGAGGCCGTAGATCTATGGGAAATTTGTCTCTGTTTTCAGATTTATTACACAGTAAAGGTTTGCTCAATACAACTCCGACCGGATCGGAAACCAGCGTGATTCTCACAAGTGCACTTCATACAGATAATTGGCAGAGGATAATGCTAGCAAGAAGTCTGGATGCAGTGCTTATCCCAAACATTCCTGTTAGGATTTCCACATGAGAACCAATAGTCTCTTCAGTTAGACATTTGCTCATTTTTCCAAATTCATCCAACAGATCTTGTTAACTCCAAAGTTAAAATATCTCTACCATCCGCGGAAAAAATGCGGCAACAGTTCACCTGATTCACCGATCTCAAACCTACCGCGACGTGAGTGAAAGGGGCGAAATTTGATAAAAAAGTTTTATCGGTTTAGAAGCGAATTATCAATAATGACCATCTAGCTGGAGACTACTGCAAAGGTCATATGACTACGCAGAATTTCTGAATCCAACTGAATCTGTTCCAAAGCCGTGGTCGGTAACCAGCCGCATTAAACGACCTTTATCCGTGCCTCGCCATTCATGAATTTCCACCAAAGATGTGCACTTAGGCTTTTTGTACGACAGATCGTTTTCATACGCTGCATTCGGAGTCCAGATTGTGAAATTTCGCTTAAGAAGCAAACAGTAGAAATCGACAATTTGAATTCACAAATCTTTACTCTTGTTATTCATATGTGGCCGTCGACGTTGTATTTGAAAAAAATCAATAAAACTGCCCTAAGGACAGAAAGCGGGCAACACAATGAAAGTTCAACCGACGACTGAATATCTTTTGTTCAATAAGAAGATGCTATCCAGCTTAAACCGTGTTCAGTTTCCCCCCGGGAATATATGGTCTATCATATTGTGTCAATCTTAAGCATAGCTACCAAGGCCAATTTTGCATAGCACTGAACCCACAAATTTTCCAGTACCGTACACGAAATCCACTTTCATAAAGCACAAAATGCGTTCATCCAAAAACACCTAGCCACGCAAATACAGATACAGCATTCCCAGCTCGGAAAGGGTTCAAATATCCAATTCCGAAAACAAGTTGGGAGAGATCACACAGGAACATTTACACTGACAACATCAAATTATCTAGACAATAATTGTGTTTGTATGCGCTACTTTAGCCATTTATTTGGAGGAAGACATTTTTCCAGGTGGTTCGCGTAGACAGGAACTTCGCAAAAATCCTTTCATCTCCGAATTTCATTTTTCTTGTTTTGGATTCATTTTTCCACCTTTACCGTTGGTCCCGATTTTGCATGGTTCTCTGAACAGGCGTGTACGAAAAAAGTGTGCGGAATAAGCGTCGAACATCAACTGAACTCGGATCAGCAACCATCTGTTTTCAAAACGGAATAAAAACGTGGAAGGATGTGCTGTCAGGTATTTGCTTTTCGTTTTACTCTTTCCCTTGCATGTGCAAAACAAACGTTGTACAAAATCCGTCGGAATTAGTACAAATATTGGGAAGTCAGCTGACCTTTCGCACATGTGGATTCTATTGATCCGAGTTCGTCACACAAAAACGTGGTTCTTTACAAAATGATCAATGTTTTTTGAGGTCTCACTTTCTTCAAAGTATTGCTCCTCCAGCAACGTTAAGTATTTATGAGACTTTATCATTTTGCCATTTTAAACGAAATTTTTGTACGATCACATCGACTGCGAATCGATGGCCAGTTATTTGGGCAGAACTTTGACCAGCTTTCTTTTCATTATATAATTCACCTTGTGATATCATCGTTCAACAATTCACCATTGAAAGACTATGGCAGCACTGTACAGCTGTTTCATTCTCGTTAGGAATCATCAGCAGTGCATATCCACCGAGCCCGAACTGGGATACGAACCCGGGACGAACGATTTTGAGTCGGACGCTTTAGGCATTACGTTACCGGGCAGGCTCTGAACGGTTTGTTGGACTTTATTACATGATTTTGCACTTATCTGTTACTTATTTGCGTGGCCACGGGCCACCGACGCACAGCAATCGATTTCACGTGACAAGCTCTTGTGATGATTCCTAACAAGGATGAAACAGCTATGCAATACTTCCATGTTTTTTAACGATGAGCTGAACGATGATATCACATGGTGAATTATTTGGTGAAAACATTTCAACTCCTACCACTAACACCTACCAACTTCCTTTCATCGATTCCCCGATAACAAGTTCCTGTGCTTACCTTCTATTGGTAGAGCATTAACGTTGACTGATCCCCATCATTTCACTACTCTTTAACACGATTTAAAATCCCTTAACTTAAACATTTCCGTCTCGTAGGGAAAAGGGCTGAATAGGTTGTTTGGCCTTTAGAAGAGTGAAACCGTAAAACTACCCGAATGAAACTGAGGCAAGCTTCTCACCTGCAGGGTAGCGCTTAAATTGTGCAAGCTTATCTTTAAACAAATAACGCAACTGGATTGCTAAAAAATCTCTTATCATCCCGGAAATGCCTGCGTTTTTGCGATGTTGAGAACGAAAAATGATTTATTACAGGAACAGTTAATATCCCAAAGGATACTCTGGTATTCACACCTGACAGAGTTTTGTGACAAGACCCACTACTTGAATCCCAAAAGATCGGTAGTATAACAGTGACTAGCTTAGGAAATGCACGCCCGAAACTGTTCAATGTCATATTCGACGATGCACTAGAAAAAGTATGTGGGTAAGCACGAACACTGTCCGTTTGACATATTCGGCCTCGTATATAGTTCAACACACCCTATGCAGTTGAGCAGAAGCTGACGAAAAGAACCGTTAGCACTTACATTGGACGTCCCGACAAATTCTGAAACAGTTGTTCGTGATGCAGAATATCTCCGATAGCAGAGGAAATCGGAACTCATGGTCTTCGGGCTGACAGGAATATCATTTGTCAGTAAACAAACATCTGATTCAGTATGGATTTTCAAACCGCTATTGGGTATTCCGAATGCGAATCGATTACAATTGAATAAAACTCTACTTATTAAGTCATAAGATCCTTCTTCCAGGCGGTGGACCCCGATTTGCTGAGCGATAAATGTAACGAACCTCGTTTTCCTATGCTTGACGGACTATCCTTCGGAGAATACATTGCAAACAAAGATCTCGAGTCATCTAATAAACCTTGCACTCTGGAAGCACCGCACTCGGATTTCTCTTATTCGAGCTTACCAACGGTCAATTTCCTTCATCGCACCTAGGGTTTGAACATGGATTTTCCAAATGCAAAGAGTGTCTTTTACCACTGCCGGATTGACCTGAATTACCCAGCTATGTTGGTTCTTAATTCCTTCCGGGTGACTAGCAGCAAAGACGAATTGGGAGGGTGGCACAGCAAATGTCTCGTTAATTTCAGTCGAACATTTTCCAGCAAAGCAAGTCTTCTGCGCACGATTGGTAGATGCCTCCGCTAAGCGATTTGAATTTCATATACAAATCACAATTGTTTGTGGGAACGAAATGTGAACACATTTAGTGCCATAATTCTCATGAACCTAGACGGAAGCTGGTCACACAGCGGTAACACGCAAGCCGTCCAGTCTGAAAGCGTATCTTCACAAGCTGCATACGACAGGATATGCACACCACTGATGAGAGCGAGTGCCAGCGAAACTTTAGTCTGGTGGTTCCCAAATACAAGGTTGAACGGACGATGTGAAGTTTGCGAGTGGACCCAAAGTAAGTGTTAGAAACACTCATCGTCATTATCGTTCAGCGTTAAACAGCAAGACAAGCTGAACTGACCACCAACTCTTCCCCAGAGTTACACGTTTCTATGAAAAGAGTGGATATCCAAGGGCAACAGACAGTGGACTTACACAGACGGGAAAAGATAAGACGCTGCTTTAGCCAACACACGGAACACAGTCTAACTTTACAAACGCACGTGTTTTCAGTCATTCTGATTCGACAAAAAATGACAACACGATCGCCATTGTTCACGGTTCACTGTCATATCCAGCTAGTTGACCGGTCTTTCGGACCCCAACCACGAAGGCGTGAGGCACCTACCTTACCTAAGTTCGCTGTGCATTTTCTCATCCCACGTTGCCATATCTGTTAACCTCAACATGGCTTCTTCCACTCTTTGGGAGAAACGAAAATTAGGACACGATATGGTAGACGAGTGTTCGTCATACGCAACACGTGATCCAGCCATCGTAGTCTACTAAGTTTCATGCGTTGGAATAAGGTATTCTGAGGGCCGGCACCTAATACTAGATTCCTGACCTCTATGTTGCTCATTCGGTCACTCCATCCAATCACAACGATACTACTTAGACACCGGTGGTCGAAAACCTCTAACCGACGAACATCTCCACCACGCACATTCCATGTCTCGCAATCGTACAACAGAACCGAGTTCACTGCAGCGCAGTGCACACGATCTTTCAAATTCAGTGAAATATCAGGCCACACACATTACTCACAAGTAACTGTGACACGCATGTGAACAATTGTATTTCACAAAAAAGGTTTCGTGCATGATATTGGTTGCTAAGCTAAGTCAGTTCCTTAGAAATGCCAAACTGCTTTGCCTATTAGCCTAAAACGACTGCGACGTAATGCTACCAGTTTGCTGTGCCGTCTTGGTGGGATGGGATATATAGACATGGCTGAGTTATTGAACAATTGCTGTAGAATTTCGACTCGGTCAATTATCTCGAGGATACGCATACTGTAGAGGATATTTTGTCTTATTTGGCTATTTTATTTTATACAACCGACATGTTAGACGCTTCCATCTCAACGACACAAGACTTTCAAGCGCAAGATCACGTATGTTACACAACTAGAGTTGTTTAACTTGTAGTTTCCAGCGTGTGATTATCTCCAAAGTCTGAGCAAGAATTACCGTTCATAACAATTTGGGTGTTAGGTGCTAACCGTAGCGAGTCTTCTGTCTACTTAGACGGGTATGGACTAGTGGTTACTTCGGTCTCAATAAACACTCTGCTCGGGTTCACGATGTCTCACGTGGCACAAACATAATGGATTTAGGAAAATTAATAAGGAGAAAGGGGGAATTCAGTAGGCCTGGAATCCGGGTTATTCGTGTATTGTGCTTGTAGACAATTTCACACGGACTTTTATTGGCCGAGATCGCTTGAATTTCACATATTGTTTATTACAAAACTAAGGTCTTTATCAACAGATATTTCCGGATTTCTCTCCCCGGAAGAAAGGGGACGACAACTGCAGCAGATGGCACTGCTTTGGCTAGATAGCCGAACAACTGATCTACAAATAATTCAGTAATCACATTCCCTTTGTGCATGGAAAATTGCTAACCTCATCCTCTTCTACTTAGCAAGGTGCAACCACTTTGTGGCGTTTTATAATTTTGAATGACTCAGTGACTTCTTATCTCAATTATATCCTTCTCAGTTTGGGAAAATATGGCACCAACGAGTAGCTACAAGGTACCGTTCTAACATCTTTCTTTTTTGCAAGTTACAGCAGTGACTCGCTTGTCACCCTTTGTGTGCGTCTGCTCAATTATTCTTATGACAGTAGCACTTCCATCTCCATTTCTAACCAGCCAGAACTCACCCTGGACCAATGACATTTCTGCCATCATCATATACTTCCCACCATCCGGTCCAAATCTCAAACAATCTAAATGCATCCAGAGTGTATTCATCACGGACAGTTCCTCCACTATCTTTCCACGACGCGTACATTAAAGATAGAGAGAGTCAATTGAATTTACTGCTGTCAATAAACTTTGGTGGTCGGAGCCAATCCACAACGTTTTCTGCACGCTGCAGCACCCACAAAATCGGCCTGTTTACAGGTTGGAACCACCAAATCTTTCACCGGATCCATACAATTGGATTTATCCAATCTCACAAACCCGCACACAGACAGTGGACGATGCGATGTCTCCCTTGAAGTCCAGCGGACAAGCTGAAGATAAGCACCGAATTGTCGAATTCATTTGGTACCTCGCAACTATTTAAGCAAGATTGTTTTTCTTTTTGACATCATACTACAAGTGATGCTTTTGTTTATTTGTTTTTTTCGGTGGACGGCTTGATTATCGCTTTTTAAACTCAGATAAAAACCCATAAAACTGGTATACCAGTGGTGATAAAGCAGTCAGCGTCGTGGTGTCTCAAACTGAAGGTGGCGCGTTTTCAATCCTCCCATGGCCGGATCAACTTCCTCAATTGCCTGCCTTCCGTTGGTCCGCGTTCCCATTATTGAAAATGATATACATGAATAAAGTATGCAAAAGATAGGAAATGAAAAATATACACGTTAGCAAATTTTTTAACGGCTAGTTGTCAGAATAGAAAAGTATTGGGGATATTAACAAACGAAACAATCCGTCGTTTCTTCTGTCCCAGTGACCGATTCTGGCAACATTACAAATACACGTGTCCGCAGGCTTCGGATGACCTTTTTCAGTCAGTCATCAGTCGCTACGCGGAGATGACTATTTGTAGGTCCACACGATTGCGTGCACAATTTGGATACTGATTTTCCGCATCCTCGTAACCGTGTGCTTAGCTGTGAATTTGGTTCCTAATAAAAGCAGTGCAGATAGCATCAGTTGAGTAGGGCGACAGAATTTCGTCAGTAACTCCGAGTTTAGGCATAAGACACTGAGTTCTGTGGTTCAGTTTTTAGAAGGGGCACTGGATATGCATAGATCAAGTGGATTGGACCATGTTTCAGGCTTGTCCACAGACGCGATGCTTATTTGTGCGCTGTTGTCCGAGACAGGTGACGTTTGGAAGGTAAGTCGACGTAACCAGTAGATGATGTGAAGAAGTTCTGAAAATCCTAACCGGTGGACTGCCTCGTGCAGATCCAGTTAAACCATTGGGTTTGGGCTCGCTAACTTCCCTGTAGGAATGTATGAAAACGGCGGGTTTTATGTCTCAGCTTTCTGTTAGTTGCCTTCATTGACTCAAAATCTTTCCTCTACTACCTAGTTCCCCAAAATATTTTACATTTCACCTTGCAACATTTCTCGTTCTCTTTTTCTCCTTTGAACAGATGGTGATGTGAGGCAGTCCGCGGAATTGGACAATGTTGGTGCAAGGTTGTTGGTTGCAAAAACTGAAAACGGAACTGCCAGTAGTTAGAAGTTCTGAGATATTTCTCCCTAATGGTCTGACCGATTGGATGATTGATGAATTTGATACATTCAGTCTGATAACGTGGTCCACCGGAAACGTAGATGATTGACTGTTCAGCTCTCGCCAGTGCCAATCAGCACAGTTCGACAAAAATACCTAGCTCACTTCCTGTTGAAATCATCTGTGTTCACCTGAATGCATTCGCAAAAATTATACTCCTGAGTCCAAACCACAAAAAAATGCGTCAGCTCGTGAAGCACCGCACAAAATCAAAACAAACCTTCCCCGGGTGTATATTTTCATTTTATTTACCATTTTCTGACTTGGTTTATTCTCCCCTCCATGTTTCTCATTTCTAACGATGTATTTCGTCAAACTTTGTTCCTAATTATCTCCTAATTATTCTGTAAACGCTTGAATGTTAGATGAAAGGCGGGTGTCCGAAACTGGCCAGTGACCTTCAACTGGTTTAGCTGATGCAACGGCGGAAGAACAAGGTAAAAAAATAGGGGCACACCGTGCAAACGTCATGAAGATGAATGAGGAATGTGAGACACGATCGCTCCTAAATAATCTAATCGATCTGAATGGGAGCATGAATTTTGCTCACTCCGTATGGAGCGGACTGAGCCGAACGTCAGTACTTGACCTGGTTGTTAACGGGATCAGGGTGTGATCGGCCGTGGCAAATGAAGTTGTGCATGTATCCACAGGTGAGTTCGTGTACGAGTGTGTGTGTGTGTATGCGCGCGCGCGCGCATGGACACAAGGTCTCCCGAAGAGGGCAAATCGGTGCTCTGCGAATGGAACTAGTGGGAGAACTGGAACTACAAATTAGAGACCTGTCAGTCGGTGAATGATCTTATTCGGTTGGCAGATTACCTGAGTCTCAGTCATGATTTTAATGAAGGTTGTTTATTACTACGGAAAAATTTGCGTCACATCTTACCATGCCTTATTTTTTCGCGACAATATCATCTCTTGGCTTATGCATTTTACCAGTCCTTGACCTCCGTAGAAAGTATGGGGCTAGGTATTGTTTCAGTTCCGATCACTCATTTCGGTCTGAATCTGTCGTCCGGAGAGTTTTGTTCAACCACTCAAATACTACTGGAACTTTATATCCATTCTCGTAGCACTCCGCTCTCGTTCCTAAGATTGGTTCAGTCCAATTGACAAAGAATTACCAACAAACCGCTGTTGAGATTCTTCTGTAAACTCTTCATGCACAAGCCTGAAGCTACAGATTAGAATCGGGGACCACATACCAATTCGGAGTGTGCAAGTAAAAGGATGTTTGAACGACAGGGTACCAAGTGTGCATGCGAAACCGGCTGTATGCTTCTGTGGAAATTTGTTCACTTATTCCGGTACTATTAAGAATATATATATCTATAGCATGAATCTGACTATAGATCATATGCCATCGGAGCCGTGATGAGGGATAAAGATAACGATGAATAAAGCAGAAAGAAAAGAAACAGTTTTTAGGGTTCACCATACATGGCAGTTCTTCCGTTCTCCATGTCCATTTCATCCTGTATCCATCGAGATCCATGATTCCATCGTGAGTTGCATGCTAACCGGGAGCCCAAACCAAACCAGAGGGTACAGCCAACAAGGTACCCGTAACCCAATGGGAACCGGCTGCTGAATGCTCAGTTCATCCGCCCTTCGAATGGGGCTGGACATCCCGAGTGTTCAGTATATCCCTATTCTAAAGACCTCGGTGGGCATACGGTTTTATGCTTCGTACAGTCCCCGTGGTTGATTTTTAATCAAGGTTTAACCATTTCTGTCACACCAATTACCAAAGAGCAGTCAATCAAGTGGAGGCTGCTGGGCACGCGCCTCTGTCTTCGCATTTCAGTAAGAACACCTCAGCCAAGAGATGGCAGTACTTAGGACTTCCTTACTGTGGGTTATTTTAGACGCAGGCTGTTTGACAGCATTTCGAGAAGTGTTCAGGTTGCGTAGTCCACTTGGAGCCTGAGACCTAAACCTCGACCACACTTTGGTATTGAAAGGCAAAATTTACCCCAAATGGGAAGGATAGAACCCACGACCTTCAGATTGAAATGTCGTGGCTCTGACCGCTGGTGGTGGTGAATTACGAACCGTCTGTTTTGTGCTCCCATGGCTTCTGCCGCTAGCCTTCAAATCGCGGAAAAAGCGTCGTGTCATTCTTTCAGATTGGAGAATTTTCCGAAACCCTGGATGATAAACGAAAAAGGTTTGTCTGTGTTCATACATCTGTCAAGTCAAATTCAAAAAATGCAATTTCTATTGCACAGTTCTTAAAACAGAGAAGTATATCGCCACAGAAGTATTCTGCCTCATTTGGTCTGTATGCATGCAAGCCAAGGTTTTGATAAATAACGGCGAGTCTAGATGTATTAATCGCATCCGAAATCCGATGCCACAAATCGAGATCAAACGCGCTTGAAGGATAGAAACGCCAAACTGGGTAAGGGTTAATAGAAAATGAACCGCACGAGTTCAGATTCTTCGTAACACTGAAAGGAATCTCGTGGTAGGCAACGAATAGCTGGATTCCAATCACAGAACTAGCCTTGAAGGCTGCAGCCCAAAGTAACGAACAAAGCAGGTCTGAAGAAATCGGGGTAGGTGCGCAGACTAACTGCGGGGAAATGAGGGCTCCGATATTATGGACAAAGCAAAGTATGTCATTTTCACACTTCAGATTAATTTTGTTTCTGTGAAATAAAGTTCAATTTATCAATCATGCTCAAACAATGCACAGGAGTTAAAACGCGAGCTTATTCGTAGAGAGTCGGGTGAGGAAAACAGTGTTCTGAAAGAGAAGAAAAACTGATGCTTAATATTGACCATGCCGAACTCCGATGTCATTCAAGCGATCAATATCGAGAAGTTTATAGACGAAGATCGATCAACTTCTCCCCTTGGCAGTGGTTAGTTGGTCGAGATCAGGTCCCGGCTGAAAATGATCTACGTCATCATCTCAGTGGTGGAAGAAGGAAATGAACAGATTTTGAAGCATCTACTGAGGAGCAGAATCATTTGAACTGATTTTTACGAATAGCGAAACTTTGGAAGATTTCCCTTAACCGAGCGAAAAAAACTGGCTAGTTGAAAGTGACAAACACGGCTGTCTGAATCTGAAATTTGTGTCAGTTGACTTTGAGAATTTTCGAGGCCACATTTGGACAACAGTGAAGTCGAATAACAAGTATTTTTCTCACACCACACGGACAAATGCGTTGGCTGTATTCGCTTGGATACAAGCAGCAGTCGGTTGGATGATAACCGCAGTTAACAGACGGACATCACATCCCCATTTGCCCCGGGCACATTGCCAATATGTAAAGGCACAAAGCATCGGAACGACCATGTCACTGCACAAGAAACAGCCGTCTGAGTCCAGGGGAGCATTGCCTGGTCGCTCACGATTATCGAGAGTTATTGTACCTTATTTATCCTGTCCTAAAATATACAGCTTGACTTATAATCGAACAAATGCCCAACGGTCGCCATAGAAGCAACAGCTGAGTTGAGGTTTTAAAAAGGGGCCAATGTCAAATAGGCGATATCGACGAGTCAGTCCACTCAACGACTTGTTTCTGTGAGATTTATAAACGGAAAATGCTGAATCTAACACCTAAAAATTCATTTTGGGTTCAAAAACGGATTAGGCAGAACCGGTGACGTTCGTCTTGCGGCACTCGAACTAAGATCATGCAAGTGAATATCTAGCATTGCTGGAAATGCTATTCCAAAGACGTGCAGCAAGTAACCTGATTTCAGTTGCTGGACTAGCCTTGTCGAGTATTTTCTAATTGGTACGAGCAACACAACTGAATGTGATTCAAAAGGTGTCACGGATTAATTTCCAGTTGTTTAAACGTTGTTAAATCGGAAATCCACTTGCGCACCACGAACCTTAGACAAGAACGTATTTTGGATCTTGTTTAGCTGAGCTGTTCGCACCACTGGAAAGCAACAAAAAACCAGGCCAGTTGATCTGTTATCGGAATTACGTTTTTCACAGAACCGGACGTCCATTTACGTAAGTTGAGTTTAAAAGCTATATCTTTGATAGTGCAGTATTAGACCTTCTCCTTGGTAAACAGAAGTTTGGCCGTTCAGTTCCGGTGGATGACATCAACTTTCGGATGCATAGTGCACACGTGAATTTCCTCTTCTAGATTTGCAACTTTGTTCAATTTTGACATGACACAAAGAGCCCAGATTTGCGTGGAATACAATAATGATCCTGTTCTGTTCCTTACTTTTGTCATTCAACTGTGCAAGCTGAGGTCGGATCGGAAACCCGAAAGCTACCGGTTACATGCTGTTCCGTAGAAGCGCAATCGGTATTCTATTGACTGTTTCAAAGCTATTTACCCTCTAGATGCGGAAAATCTCCTAGGGGATAGAAAAACTCTGACATTTCCTTAAAACAGACGAATTTTGCGCACCAAAACAGGTACACTGATTTTGAACAGTATCGATATGCGTTAAGTAAAATGAAAACTGTGACCACCTGAAAGTTAGCATACCTTCCCACGTGATCAGGATCAATAAGTAAGGTCAGGTAAATAGTTTACAAATGTAATCGTGAACTAGCGGTACTCACAGTGGGAATAAAAACAAACTTAGAAATATATGGCCATTCAGCCTTCTTCTTGTACTACTCACGATGGAATTGAACGTGTTTAGACGGTTAAAATTGATATGCTTTAGGTGAAATGGTGAAAAGTAGATAGAACAGTAATCATGTGATCAAATGTTACGGAGCACACCGGGGAATAAACCAAACTAATGATGATGATGATGATGATGATGATGATGATGATGATGATGATGATGATGATGATGATGATGATGATGAATCGGTTTGGATGGGTAAAAAAGCAAAGCAGTTATCTAATGTTTGTCATTGTTTTTTTGAATCTGAAGAAATTAATAGGCAGATCTACAAACGAGGAAATCGTACACAAAGCGGATTGGATTCGGAACTGATTTCTGACAATTGCCCGTTTTTGGCTTTATGCGGATGTGAATAGAAAATCGTTCAATCAAAGCTTTGTTGTATCTGAAGCGTGATGCTTTAGCCGCCGAGGACGGAATCACGCTGGTTAAGCTGGTTGCGTGTGGCTACTTTCGGTCACGGGAGATGTTTTGTGAAATAGGGCCATCATTTTTCCTTGACGTGAATGACAGGATGTATAAAGAAGTATTTGAATTGAATTACTTTAACGAACAAATAAGTAAACAGGTCTACTTTAATAATTCTTATGCTTTTCTTCCATTCTTTCAAGAATTATGAATATAGTTGCCTTTAACGATCGATTAAGGTCCAACGGAGTTGAGTAAGAGGCACGTACGATCTTGTTAGACTGTTAGACAAAGGAACATCCTGTATTTATGCAAGTCCATTGACCTCTGTATTCGCCAATCACACTCGTCCATGAGAGGCCGCCAGGTGGCGAGGACAAACGACAAGAGAATTGTACCTGATGAAGTCACATGTATAATCATAGAAACAGCGTGTTTATTCACTATATGTTTGCAAATATATATATAGATGTGTGTGTTTAAAGAGAGAGAGGGAAAGATGTAGAGAGATTGTATCTTGATCAGGAGTGATCCGAGCTCCATTCAATACAAGTACTAATGTGGCATGGGCCTATGAGGTTATTTTTGCAGAGGAAGTTGAGCGATTTCCAGCTAATGAAAACTTGTTGCCTATCGATGTAGGAGAAATTACCGCAATCATGGGTTATTTTGACTGAAAATTTTCACTATTATACAATAGACGAGTGTGACCTGAATTAACTTGCTTATCATATTTCTGGAATCATGCATGCGACATATTTCCAAATGAAGATCTAAGTTGGCATAAATTTTCCTGCTAAGGAAAATGATTTAGTATCCATCGGGATCACGCTATGTTTACAGGAATGCTTTCTGTCATTCCTGTAGACAAAAGAGAATGTGACAGCAAGAGAAGATATTTTTCAGCTTACTGCAGGTCCAGGCAGAATTTCTGCAATTAAATCCGAGCTAGGTTACCTCAGTTGTTTGGTTAGTGAAAGCAAATGCGTCTGCTACCGATTTGAATCTTGTCGAATGACGCTTGAAATGATTCAAACAAATTGGTGGTGCGTATGCAAAAGTCTGGCGAAAAAATAATAAATTTTACATTTTCCAGATCACTAGTCTGCTGAGAACTGGACACGATGAAGTGAGTGAATTGGGGTAAATTTTCGTTAAATCGCTTTGAACAAAATTTGTAATTCATCCTTTTGTCAATAGATTTTGTTCCCATTCACTTTTGTGTATATCGTGCAATTTGCCAACTGAGTATGTTACATAGTCTGCCTTCGGGGAACTTCACTAATCAAAAGGGAAATGGTGCGTAGGCGTCCCATCATGTCATAGATTTGATTTACGATTTCGTTTTTGAAGTCGAGAGGATTCATTGATCCGTTTGCGGATTGTTTGGCCAACTGATGAACCCATTGGATTGTTCGTTGCCGTTTAAGTTCTATGCATAAATAAGCAAAGTTCCAGAGCACTTGACACGATATGAGTTTGTTGACTTATCCAGAATGTAAAATAGACTTCTTAAGCCCGTATTTGTAAATCTTGGTACGATTTGATGTTTCTAAATTTCGGACTTTCTTCGGGAATGGCACAAAGTATAAACAGTGCTATATATATATGTGTATATATATACGTATATAAGTGGCAAGTAGTATCTAGATGAGTGAACGAAATTTGCCCGGAAGCACATGACCGGTTTCGCGGTCATCGTTGCTCGTTAGGTATGCGTACCCGGTGCTCTCTTGTCCAAACATCCTTATACACTCTTATATATACATATACATATATATATTTATGATTCTTCTGCGGACTCTTCGACAAAGAGCTTCCACGCACACTCCTCATGCTGCAGATTGGATTCTGGTGAAAAATATCAATCAATTCGGAGTGTACAAGTATGTGGATATTTGGACAAGAGAGCATCGGGCACGCATACCTGACGAGCGACAATAACCGCGAAACCGGTAGTGTGCTCCCGGGCAAATGTTGTTTATGCATCCAGGTACTACTTCATGCTTATATATATATATATATATATAACCATGGTTTTCCAAAACGAAAGGGGAAAATCCTAATAGCAATAGTGCGCTGGAGAGAGAGAGTGACGTACAAAACGGTCAACGCTAGATCGAAAGCAAAATGCTCGTGGGCAGAAAACAGTGAACTACACGAATTAAATGTCCTGACCGATTAACATACACGACGTGTATGGATAAATCGATGTTCCATGTGTTGTTTTTTATTTTGAACGTTATAACATTAATAATCCAGTTTTTGTTATTGTTCTTAGATGTTGCAATCCGCCAACATTTTGGCCGGCATCGATAGCTTTTCCTCAGGACAAGAATCACAACCTCTAGCAAAAACGGTTTTACCGTTAACAGGATAAGGCTAACAATACTGGCCAGATTAAAGGTAGTCATTTTCCAAGGCGCATAACTATCCACCTCATCTTGCGTAACCACTGGACTAGTGTCCAACGCTTTCACACTCGTTTTAGCCGCGGGAAGCGGTTTTCTGGGGCAAATCCATTGAAACATGTCAGCAAGTCGAGTTCCACGGATTAAAATGCATTGTACGTCGACTGCACAGATCATGAAACAATACATGCAGCCAAGGCTATATGAACACTTTCCAGTCCCAGTATGTAATTGGAAAAAAGCTAGTAAATGAGTTTGTATTCCTTCTATCCAAAAGGAAGTGGCCAGGTCGTGCAAGAGTAAGCCGTAAGATTTGGCCCGTTTCTCAGTGGGCGGACATGCTAGACGGTGCATTTTAGCTGAAATTTATATATGTCGGCCATGAAGCATTGCGAGTTTGTTATGAAACACAAAGTGAGGTTTATTCAAAATAATTTGACGCGTGTCTTGCTAACAATACATCATCAATAAATACTGATAAGCTACTGATGCTATTAAGCATCAGTATTTTTAGGCATTTTCGTCGCCTTCGGGAACTCGAGTGGGAAGTTAATTTTATCTTATACGACACAGCTCGAAATTTTGATGTTAATATTCACTCCGTAAGTGGTTCATTGAATAATCATCTCACGGAATCAAACCGTCTTGGTTGGCATCAAGATCCGGGTTGAAGTTGGCGATGACCCATAATCTAGAGCTAAGCGTGTTTTCAGCATGCGTCAACATGGAAGAAAATCGATCGATTCAAGAGATCGTATTCAATAAATTCTGATAGAATGCAACAGTAGACTTTATTTTTTTGTTCTCAATGCTTTTAAGATTCGATGAATTTTGTCCATCGTCAGACGGATAAACTTTATTTATCTACAATGCTTTCTATTTCGACCTGTTGAGAAGAATTCTTGCATTTTATTCGGGATGGGTTGACCAAAAGTGGACGCATATATGAGAAATCACGGTAACTTGTTAGAAGAATATCCTATTGGGACTGTCTTTTCGCAGCCGTTTTCCAGGTTACCACTTGCTTTTCGTCCTTCGCCAAAGCTAATGGATCGCCGAATTAATGCTGCTGCTCAGGATAATGACACTCCTTTCCTTGTAGTATCATCAGTTTATACTCCACATTCCCTGACAATGAAATCTCAAAGATACTTTTCTCCAAATCGGGACAGAAGTGCATGAAGCATTGGTTGTGGTGTTACACAGTAATAGAGTAGAGAAATACCGTAAAATACTACTAAGGGTAATAAGTAAGTGTGCTTGCCTTCGAATCTGGTTGAATTTCTGGATACAAAATATGCCCTTGACATAGTTCATTAGTTTAATGTTATTGAAATTAGTAACTTGCTTAATTTAAGACTCCCGGAATGTTCAAACATAAGACATTAATTTGAACAAAGTTATAAATCGGTTCATTATCGCCTGAGTTATATTGTACAAAGATTTCGCTGAGTCCAGCTCACGGCCTCACTAGCACGGTAGCAATTTTCGTGTCTAACTCAAATTCAACTTCAACGAAAATCAAGATTCCTCCTAAAAAATTATAAAATCCCAATCAATATAAAATGCCCCAAATACATTATATGACTCTAGTCAGCTTGTACATAAAAGTGCAGTGACGTAAAGAATGATTGGCAAGATAAGTTCCTCGCCCGAACAAGCGAACTGGACAGTATTTATGACTAATAAAATATCATAAACCGTCTATGACCCCTACAAACAAGTTTATTAAATTTTCATTGCCCACTGAGTTTATATTTTTTGCGCCCAAAGGAGTTTACCTTGACAACCAAGGTCAGTCGTGCCTAAGCGGGCTTATCACGGTCTGAAAACAGGCAACAAAAACCGGTAAATAAATTCATACTTATGCTACTTTATAACTCGTATGTACCACTACCTTAAGAATATGAGCCACAGTAATCCCTGAATGTTTCAAAAATGAAGATATCTGTACGCACGTGTATATCGCATACGCATATATATATATATATTCATTCATTAAACTTCATAATTTCATTCTTTGTTTTTATTTTGGAGGTAATATTATTTTTGTAAATCCCCCGTAGCCAGTGGTGGGCTGACGAATTGGGAAAGTGGTCGAGAGTGGATAGATTCCAATCCGCGACACTCACTTGGCAGAACTTACATATTCCTTGCATGACTACCCTTCCCGGTATCTCCCCACACACACATACACACAGTTAATTATCCTGTCAGCTGATAGCCCAAGGCACGGTAGCTACACGGATGCCTACAAGGCTAAAATGCGACAGTGCAATTATGTTACCGCTCTTGTGTCTCACGCCCTTTCAGACAAATTTTGCACTGCCAAGAACGAATAATACGATGAAGAATACAAAAGGGAGCAATCACGATTAGTCGTATTTTATGCCAAAATTAGAGTGCACGCTTGTTGCTAATAGTGTACTCGACCGTTACCACACTGACGTGTTCACACACACACACACACACAAACACACAAACACAAATACAAATACAAACACTGTCGCTCCTGCCTCTTTTTCAGTTTCCCTCTCTGCCTATCTGTCTGTTTCTCTCCCTCATACACACAAACACCCATTCTTGTTTGCGTCCGTGCATGCCGTTGCGATCGTGTTCACAGGCCGAACTATCTATTACATTCGAACCCACACTGCAGGAGTAGGAAAACCGAATTCCAAAACTGAGCAGAAGAACGATAAGAGGCCACATTTTGTAAAATGTTAATGTTTTCACTCACTAATAATTTGAAAACCGCTGATCACAGGCCAATTGATTTGGTGTTGACTTCTTAATGGATACATATACCAGGCCACGGTGGTGTCCAAGGCCAATGGGCGGAGTCCGATACAACGGCTTTATCTGAAGTGGTAGGAGCCAACAATAGGTATTCACATCCGAAACCAGTGATCAATAGTCCATGGCTTACATTTTCCAACAGTATGTCTAAACAGGCAGCAGGTTTTGCTGGAATGCATCAATAAGCTTTTGTGTAGGACCCCATCACCATCGAGGATTGCATCTCTCCGCCTGAAATTTGCCTCAATTTCGTGAAAACGGGGTTCGAACTGAGTTTCAATCGCTCCCTAAGAGAACTTAATGATTGGAATCTTAGGAGCCTTCGCGGCTCAGCTCATCGTGACTAATTGGTAGCAAGGATGTATCGCCTTGAGGTTCCGATTGTCCGGTGTTGCCACTCGGGCAAATTAACATGATTCTTCTCATATTTTGGACAGAAAATGCACTGATCATTGTGAATGTATATACTCAAGCCAAATAATAGGGGATGAAAAAAGTAATCTATACATTATTTGCATACCTAATGCTTTGTGCATAATTCAACTAGTCTGCTATTTTCGTCTACTCTTTTTGTCCAGTCTCTCTCCTTTGTGTGTATCCGTAAAAGATAAGAGAAAACCAAAGCATTCTTGCCGTTCACGGTTATCATAGGAACAGAGAATCGACCGAACATTTGACATTTTCAAGGATGCACTGACGAACGGGTATTTACAAAAATCTTGAAATTATTATTTATCAGATGAGAATTACCATAGTGTGAACAACATGGTCGTTCTCTTTTGTGAATCGCGATAAACATATCAGGGTATCAGTTTGTCGTGAGACTCTCCGTTGGGAATTCTTCTCATGTTGACACTTGTTCTTTACTGCAAATATTTCGGGTTCCATAGAAACGTCGTTTTTACGAGATCCCGTTTGTAGGCAGTCGGTGTAGTAATGTAGAAACGAATGAATGGCCCACTCCAAGTTGTTTGTTGATAAACTGTCTTTTGTATTGTTCTGTCTGGGCATCTAGTCGTGGATGTACCTAAAAAGGCTAAACTGTTGTCATTTTTCCTTTTACGTTTGTGACCAAAAGGTCTGAGTGCATTCTGTTCAAGTGACGGAAGAATTCAATAAAATACTTCTCATGGGTAAAAATTGAACTGTCATTGCCAGACGTAAAAGTTGTTCAAATGACTTACCAGTTCACCTGCGGCTACGATGACACATACATATACAGAACGGATCGATGCCTCGGTCAACGAATGGAAGAGCTTGTGCCCAAGTGGTTAGTGAAACAAATGAATCATCATTCTTCGGTCACCAAATAAACCGCGACCAAGAATTCCAAGTAATTCTATGGAACCGTAAACCGAGACTGTTGGCCTTTTGTGAGGCATTATCGACCAACTGACTGAAGCTGTCACCCCGTCTTGAAAAAGACTGCCTATGGTAGTCGAAAAGTTGGCGCATTGCATCTACCAACAACGCTGTGTTATCATTCACAATATCATTCACAATTAAAAACCAATACACGGCGCATCGATTTTTCGATATACTCCTTACGTCATTAAGCCAATATTTTGTTCACATACCTACTTCAGTTCGCATTCACAGCACAAGTCGTAGGCTCCGAGAAACCCCACACGGTTTCGCCATCCTCCTTTAGGGAATTTGTAACAACGCCTGCCCTTGGCTAAGTGAATAGTAGAGAAAGAAAATCATCTCTCCGGGATGTTCACATTTCGCATTACTCTTTCAAACCGCTTACGTAGAACAATCTATGAATTATATAATATTCAGTCATAAATTGCAGTGAACGGGTAAAGAGGTTAAACCTAGAACAAATGGCAAACGCGGAGTATGTGTTAATAGATTTTTGTACTCAGAGCTGGGTTGCGTAATCGGATTAGCATTGCTTCAATGTTTCGGTCAGTAATGTGTAATTGGAGTTTAAAATAGGAAATGGAGAATGTGGTCTCCTTTGATGGTCATTCTGACGTATACGGCTTTGTTTGTTGCTTTAGAGGTTTGGACACCCTTTAACTTTTATCGACTATGGGTGTCAGTGAATTTCGTTGGGCAACCATTGCGAGTGACATGTGTCACAAGCTCAATTCAGCCACAAATCCCCCAAACCCCACGGCGGAACTTCACGCCTTGCCAACCACCCGGAGGACCATTCTGAACTAAAGTGGATCTGGTCGGATGTGACATTCTGGCTCACATCTCGTGTACCAGTTCGCCTGCAGTTGCGGTGGCGTTTACATCAGCAAAACAGATCGAAGACTTTCACAACGGATGAAGGAACGTTTTCTCAAGTGGTTAATCAAATCAATGTCACAAAACATCCTGAATACTTATCCTCATCGTGACCCGGGATCATCAATCGCAGAAACCTTGGTAACTATTAAACACTCGATTAATCGCATTTCCTATTTTAAACTCCTATTACACAATACTGATCGAAAGATTTTAGCCATCACTGAAGCAATGCTAATCCGACTACGCAATCCAAATCTGTGCACAAAAATCCATCCGCATTTGTCATGGGGATGACGTCGATTGTTTGTTTTACTGAATTTAGCCCCTTTACCCGTTCACTGCAGATTATGACTGAATGTTATATAATTCACAGATTGTTTTATGTAAGCGGTTAAACCGACTGATACGAAATGCGAACAACCCGGAGAATCGATTTTCTTTCTCTACCACTGAATTATCCATCCTCGTTCACTCTATCCTTTGCTTGCTGTCCAGTAACGGATTTATCCTAGGTCTAAGTCCAATATTCTGCCTATTCTCTTCCAGAAGACGTCGCAGACAAATACACAAGTGTACTTGGGCCCATATCAGGTAAGATTGATATTTAATTATCCAGTAGCAGTTATTCGAGATATGCTAGTAGGTCATTCAGAATTCGTACCTCAGTTGAGGCTTACTGCAAATGAACCTTGCACTTCAATGCCATTTGTACGACCGTCAACTTTGCACAAGCGAGCTCACAGCGCCAAACATTAGTAAGTTAGTGACCAAATGGCTATAAAACAAAAGTACATTTCGAATTTTAATAGCGTTAGCGATTGCGGAATCTGGCCATATCCCCTCAAGTCCCCAGTCACCGCGTGGCAGAATCTTGTGGACCCCAAATTGGTAGTCCAATTGGACTTGCTGGGGACTGTTCGTTGATCGGGACTTTCATAGCATTACACCAGATCGTTGACTGTCTGCCCTGACTCAAATTCCAATCACTGCGTGTCTCGGAGCATAACCCACAACGATAACATTGATCAGCGGCCATGCGAACCACATTTTGTAACCACCTTAATTTATTCAAACAATGCTTGTTATATCGACTGATCTCAGTGACCCAATAGTCTGTCTTATCTGTGAGTTGCTGAGAATATTACTTCACAGATTCGAGGGAAACTACGAAGACACCGGTGTTCGGACTCCGACAGTCTTCGTGAATTCTCTAACCACAGTAGCCATGTTTCTGAGAAGTATTGTAGAGCCAATATACTGATCCGATAGACAACTTACAACATAATCAATAAAAACTGTTTTCCAATGAATCCAATGAACCTGTTGTTACTAGATAATTAATATCTTGAAGCAAACCAAATACAAGATCACATTCAGTCTGAGCAAAAGTAGGATAAATACTCAATGAGCACAGATCAGCATCGACGGTAAATGGCATATTTCTGGACAAAAAGAGCCCATCAGCCTCGCAACGAATGACACACCGAAATCAAACAGTCACAAACTCCTCAGAGCTGATTCCATTCGGAAACCAAATAAAAAAGGCACCATTTTCGGTACACATTAGGTATTTCAGTGGTAATCTATACGTTATTCTGTTTGACAAGCGTTGAGAGTCTGCCCGTTAGCGTAATGGCTAATGGGTCCGACTCAAAATCGTTCTTCCCGGGACAGTGTCCCAGTTCGGGCGCACTGCCATATGCACTGCTGATGATTCCTAATAAGCCTGAAACAGTTATACGTGCTTCCATGATTTTTTAATGGTGAGTAGAGCTTTCATATTACGAGGTGAATAATTCATGATAGAATTTCGTTAACGATTAGGAACACGACAATCAGATGGTAATATTCTGGGTTCAATAAGTGTCCAAGTAGCCCATATATCGATTAGACACCATACAATCTGCCATGGTTCCAGTCACGATATATATATTGTACAACAGTTTGGTAGTCAGAGAAACCGGAATCGAGAAGGTTTATCGCCCTTATTACTTTTTTCATGTGCGACCTATTGGGACAATATGCAATTTTCTGTCATTCATAATTTTTAGGTGGGAATTTATTGTTCATTTTTCCATCCGAGGTCAGACTTTTCTGTATTAGCTACGTTACATTCGTGAACACTTATTGTCAAAGCGGCACTTATCTGACCGATGCATCGAGTGAGAAGTTTACGGCAGATATATTTTGGACACAGGCCAAGTGTGTGTTGTTGATGCTACTCACTCACCTTGATAACCTAACAGGAAGTTTCGTGCTTCCGTGGTGACCATGACAAGCAATCGAAAAAGCTGTCAGAATTCAATGGAAACTTACTATAAAAAAATGCATTTGTGCATGATTCATACGAAATACACACTGCTAGGCCGTCATAGTCTGTACCATGATTCTCGTCACTACGGAGATTCCGATATATTCCAAGATCATTTGTCGCGAGCAACGGTAGCGAAAGCATGTCCACAAGTATAGACTGGATGGTCGGTTGATACTTGCTTGGCGCAAGCGATGCCAAATTTATTTTGACGTCAAGACGATTGTTATCTGAAATCTTGAGTTTGCGAGGTAGTCAGTGGTGGTCAAAAGGATAAGATGATGGTGTTAGGCGTCAAAGTCGTGTGTTCAGATCCTCTCACTTCCGGTCAATTGCACCATCTGCCAACCCTCGACTTCCAGAAAGCGATGCACGCTGTCATTTCACTGATAAAGATGGACACAAGATGAAAAAGGAAAAAACAAAAGAAGCTGACTCCGGGCAAAGAAACGGGAAACTAAACAAAATCAGACTGCCAAATCATACCACCCTAGGCGTTCGGTTCATCTGAATTCCATGGTATGGTAAAAAGGTGCATCTCTAACCGGCTTTATTTGGCACACGTTCCATAGCCCCTTGGTTGCGCGGTGTGATAGCCAGTAAATGATGCGATCAGTTGTGATCAGTTTCGGTTCGTTTGCACTCATCTGCGTGAGCGTACGCGAGGCAAATAAACCTCTTTGTAAGAATAACAATTATTTCTTAATTCTAGAACATTCTACCACGTCTTCAAGGAATGAATAATGTTAATGAAATGTAAAAAATATTGGAGTAATGTACTACTGATTGACTAGGCTTTATCCTCGCCGAATTCGACCCACACCAGAGCTGTCTGTCCAGCTCGGACAGAACTAAATACTGACCATAGATAGCATTAGAAACATACACAACACTATATCCAGTGCCAGTCTGGCAAAATGGTTTTTTGGGCACCCGGTTTCACTAGCCTCATCCGAAGGGCTTAGGAACCGAGTATTCAACCATCGGCCCTCAGTGGGTTAGAACACCTCAAAATAGTTCTGTTGTCTTGCATGCTTGATCGGGAGCTCGAGTTGGGGCTTGTTAATTTGACTTCCCATTTCATTCCACTCAACCGGGCGGTATCCAACCCATACAGGAACCACGGATTTCAATAGACAACCAATGGTGTTGAGTTGGAGAGTAGAAGAGATATCATGTGTAATGGATTCCGTACACAATGCTTCTTTCTGGTTCCCTTTCCTTTATCGTTTTCATTCTGTACTGAGATTTCGATAGCACGTGATCTGTACAAAAATTTCAGCCATATATGTATTTATATAATCTGTGACAAGTGAACTAAACGGTGATGGCTATTGTAAAAACAACGGATGAAAATTTTGTCTTCTATCTGCGAGCTTTTGGTCGTGATCGGCACAAAACTTGTCTGTGGTAAGATCATGATACTTGGATGAAAGCGAAATAATGTGACAAATAATGTTTGCTACTCAGTTCACAAGCAGTGCATGTGGTTTACGCGCATCTGAGACGCGTGTGATCTGTGAATGCCAAATTGATCACTCGTTCAAAAACATTTCGCCAAATTAAATCACATGTGAGAAAAACACTTCGATTCCAAAAAATGCAAACTTTATACCCACGTCGAAATAAAGTTTCAAACATTGAGTAGATTACGTTCGACCTAGGCTCGTGGTTTAGCTGGCTGAGGACAGGCGATGCAAATGCGTGGATTTCGTCCATGTGTGGGTTCCAGTCTGAAAACTTTACACAGTCAAATCAATTCTACATTGATTGAACTGTTAAATCAGATTGTAATTTTTCTAGGATCACGATCTAATAAGCGGAAATACCTATAAAGAAATGAATTCGAACAGTTGGGGGCGGAATACGAATAGAATTCGAATATCCGCACAATCAAAGGATGCACATAAATCGCATTCCAAGTAAAATTACGTGAAAAGGACAACTCACTGGTTTATAAACAGTCACAGATTAGCTTGTATAATGCGGAATTTGATACAATCCGAAGTCATTAGTCGGTGGTTAAAACTGCTCAACTCACCAACAAGAAACCATGGAAGCCTTCTGCCTTTGTTCCAACCTCCTAAGGAATTGTGAGTGCTGCACATCCAGCACGCCCCATCGCGAACGCAAAGCCGCATCGAAAGATAACGAATCGTACATAATATGACAGCGCTCGCTAGACGAAGCTGAGTGACTAAGCCTCTACGTCGTTTCATCGGAATTTGTTCTTCCTGTGTTGACATCTATGTTAGCATCCAGTGAATTTCAACTACTGCTTATTCCTAACAAGAGGAAAACAAAATTTCCCCGGAAGCACATGACCGGTTTCGAGGTCATTGCCGCTCTTCAGGTATGCGTACCCGGTATTCTTCTGCCCACCCATCCCTACACTAGTACCCTGCACTCCTTTCTTAGGTTCTCACTAGAATCTCATTTGAAGTGTTAGAGGCGCCTATGGATGATAGGTGAATTTAAGAATCACACGGTGATCTGGCGGGGGAATTTCGTCAGACAGGCAAGGCTAACTTTGAGAAAGGGGGCACAATGCCCGAAAGTATTGGTTTTTCTTCTCAGAATCACGTGTGATTCTTAAAAGGACTTATCATCCATTCACGCCCCTTACGATTTGAATGAGATCCGAGTGAGAAGAGGAAAACACCTTTTCCATGGTTTGCACGGTTACTTGGCGAAGATTTGTGTGTTGATAAAACACAGTGAATGATTTTTGCAAAGAAAATTAATCCGAACCAATTAGAAATGTTTACTAATATTAAGATTCATCGATTTCACGACCAGTTTGATAAGATAGCCGGAAATAGAATAATATTTGGACTTTGACACGACGAAGTATTCGTTGAACTCGTTTTGGACAATCGTAATGACAGTATCATATCAAACCTTTAGAAACGCCGATTTCTCTTAATTTTGCTTGACGATTTTCTCAAAGTGGTTACTTTTGACGAATTTACAGATCATCACCTGAAATACCGTTCCAACTGTTTTCCAAACTGATTTAAGTTTGAGTTCATTTGGCCAGGATTTAATTTGATTCCTTGATTGGGTGACAGATTACAAATTTACCCGATCAGCATTTGCTCCGCTCTGTTCCAATCTCGGTGGGGAAAAAACAGATTATCAGAATTCCTCACGGCATGTGACAACCACTCATTTTCCCCGTTTTTCTTTTGCTGTCCTTTTTGTGTTCGCGTGCTTCAAAACAATAGAAACGATCCACCGTAGAAAAACGTTTCTCACTAAAAACTGCACATCTGGTAATGCATGCGGCTACTTTTTCTCTCCGATGACATAAAACGTGAAGGCAGGCATAAAAGTATTCGTGAGTAATTATACAGTCAAATAACGCATTTGAAGTTCCGTACAAGAATGGATGTATGAATGCATTGGTCACGGTCATGTACACATGCATGTATGTACACATTTATTGACCGGATTAGACGTCTGCCACCGAAAACGTCTTAGATTCGAATCCTAGATCCACCAGTCAGTTTGACGGTTGATGACAATTCGCTGTCACCGCACTCGCTAACATACCTGACCTAGTGTGATTTTGTTTTTCCATGACGGTACCTGCACGTCTTTTAGTTAGCCCCAGTGGCTATAGAGCATGTCCCTTCCACTGAGCCCAAACTATTTCATAAGAAACATGCATGCATGGACACGTATACGCATATACATACATACATACATACATACATACATACATACATACATACATACATACATACATACATACATACATA
>LUCM01008521.1:47555-66307 GCA_008360955.1 Fasciolopsis buskii
TTGCAAATTTGAATTGAACAACAACACCATTCCTATTGGTGGTTTGAAGAGAAATTTTGCCGATAACATCAAACTAAAAAATTCCGACAAGTTGGTTTCATTGCTAGTGAATGAGTTTACCAAAATTGCTTGTTGTCGTCCCCAGAGATTGATCTGTCGGAAACTTTATACCATTCTGCTTAAAATGACGAAGATATGTATGAAATAATTCAGGGTTGATCAATTAAAATGCGAAAAACAAGCAACATAACAACAGCCGTGCGAAACATTTTTGTTTTTCGAAATATGCAAGGATTTTGTTTTGGCGGTCGATTTATGTTGCCTATAAGCTGACGATGTAGAAAGTAACTTCCATTTTTGTTTCCCAGTAGCAGTGGTGTAAGTGCCTCAATCGTCCCATTTGATGAGCAGACTTTAAGTAGGCACAAACAACCATTTAAATGGATCCGAATCAAGGATAGTTCAACTAGGTAGAAATTGTACTAATCGTAAGGAAAACTATTTTCAGTAGTATGTTGCGCATACGATTCAATTGATATTCTAGTGAGTCAAGAAAAATTATTTTCATCACCAATTCAGTAAATGCTCTAAAACGTTGATTATCGTGCAAGTTAATGCAGCTTATCGTGTCTAACTCGAAGTTTGCTTGCCTCGAAACGAAAAGTTGAATGTTTTTCATCTGTTTATTTTTTAAACATCAGATATTTAGATGAATTTCAAGATGGAGTTTGCATTGCTCTGTCTCACGGCCCTCGATAGCCGTGAGTCGGAAAATCATTCTTTATTCTCCTACTGTATCACTTTAGACTCGAATTTCGGCAGTTTAGAAGAAAGAGGAACAAACGTCATCAAACGAGTAGGTTCAATACACGTCTCGTAGAATATCGTGCAGTATGCGTCCTAAATGAAAACTCCACTTCAGTGCACAACAATATAGAGAAATAAGCACTCGAGTCGGTATTCATTTTATTCAGCCAAAATTGGAGAATCTTTTCAGTCAGGAGCCCTAAGCTTCCTAATTATCTAACGAACAAACAGGATAGCAGTTTAGCCGATATCTCATTTTGCCCAGCATAGTTTATTTTTACGATGGCACATTAAGAGCTTTCTTGGAAGAACAACATGAGATCAATTCACAACAACTTGAGGCAGATGTTGCTAGAAATCCAACATCAATAAACAGTGGCAAAAGATGGGCATGTCTTTATCCTTCAGTAATTCCCTGGTCATATTTGTATGTGTTTTAGAAACTTCACTTTGAATTTATTTTCTACCTCATGCTTCAAGGTGTTATAGAACTGCCACATCAGTATTCACTGCTTAAATAGCTGATTAAATTACCGCTTTAGTGCACGAGCCGTATTTCGTGTAGGGTAAAGATTCAGGTGCTGAGGTGTTTTTATATGAGGCTTCCCCCGCATCCAAGTGGATGTTCAACCGATTAACGTCATCATCAATGCCACACACTACTCGCAAGTAGTAGCGCGTTCTATATACTAATTACGTCACCCTAGTCAGGATATGATTCCTATTAAATTTTGAGGGACTTTCTTCAGGAGACACCGTAGTTTCTTTATATCGTCCACATTCTGGGGACTAAGGGACTATCTTCGTCACCATAATAATGAAATTACATCTATTCGCAGTGTATTCCCTTTTGATCCATTTGTAAGGCTTTTCTCATTTTATTCATGTGGGAGTAAATTTGGGAAGGAATAAGGAAGCAGGCAACCGTATGGCGAGCTTCCTTCTAGAAATGCCCATTTTTGTGTGTTTTGCAGGTCACCATCTGCCATGTGTCTATCAACGAAACCGTAGGATTGCCAGATTAGTGCACTCAACACTGTCTAATATCACTCCGGAAAATTAAATTCTCCACGGGATTGCGCAATTACTCGATACTCTATGTCTGCTGACACTTGGAACGTCTACATATTATTCAGATCGGTTTGGACAATGGTGCAAGAAGTACTGGAAATAATGTTCGACGTAAAAGTTTAACTTGAATATAAGTTACTTTGTGGTCACTTCTGGATACAATTGATTTCCTTCGCGAAAGGCACTCTTGACATAGCTTATTCGTTTATAAACGATAGTTTTGTTTAGCTTGAATTCCTAGAAAAGCTTAAATAAAAAAATTGTAAATTGACCAAAACTTTCTAATCAGTCAGTTATTCTGGACATTGCGTGAACAAAAGTTTTCACTGATTAATGTCTATTGTTTCACTGTCACGATAACAATGCAACCGATTAACGCAACGCATCTAAAGGACCTTGACGCAGGGCCAACCTTGGCGCAAATGAAAAATCCTTCCTAAAGGAATTTTTTCTGGTCATAAACGGCCATCAGTGTTCGACCCGGTTAACACAAAATACCCGTATTCACCTTCATTCTGCAAGTATATGAGTAATCATGGGTAGAATACCCGATAAAATAAGTGTTTGTATTGGACAAATGACTTCGTTACCATTTATGAATTCAAACTAGGAAAAATTTTAAGATCCTTCCAAAAACGTTTGAGAAATTTTCATGCTCCAGTAGAGTTTTATTTTTCACGTTCAGGAGCGCCCACCTAAACAACCAAGGTCACCCTTGTTTAACTGAACTTAATAAAGTGGACAATGCGACATTACTGATTGTACGCAAAAGTCTATACGAAACAATGCAATGCAATACAATACAATACAACCGAATATGATAAGTCAAAGGTATGGATAAATTTATGATATCTGCAGGCGCTTCTTTATAATTCGTAAGCACCAGGACCATAAGACTCTTTACAAAATATTTTTTAATCCATTGCAATCTGCCACACCTGAATTGGGAAGTTCGGTTAACACAAGAAAACATAGGAAAACCAACTGTCTACTGATTTTGATGTGGCTTACTAAATGTGTATTTATAGCTTGTCCGACTGTTAACGAGAACTATTTGATGGCAAATGAAGAGAACTGGGTCTGTTGTCTCTCATGGTCGTGCTCAGAAGTACGAACGGAAAAAGTCTATCGTTTCTGATGGGTTGCAAGCCGAACTTGAATTCACTGTACAAAGCAGCCTGCGAAAGAGAGGTTCTAAAGAAATGGAGCAAATTCCATTATCAATTATTTTTGAATCGTGCGACGAAGAATACTTTATTCACACCATGATAAGGCGATATGTGTCGATGCAAACATATATCATTAAAGATTTCAAGCATCACCACGTACCGATTCGATAACTGCTTCATAAATACCTGCATGTATATATATACATATATACATAAATATAGCGTATACGCACACACCAAAATACACACACATGCATACAAACGATTTGGGGCCGCAAATTTGTGGACGCCCTTAATCTGAATGGCTTTTAGCGGCTGTTCACATATAATGCATTTCGATTGGGGCTTTCTTTCCACTTTGTTCTATGGAATTGTGTCCAGTTGGAAACATTGTAGCTCGGCAGTAAGTTGTCGACTGCAAATTGAAAGTGGAAATTTGGTGTTCATTTCCAAGTCGATGTGCCGGCTTCATAGTGCGAGAAAAAAACTGTCGATATAAATTACTGAAAACGTGTTCCATACACGTAGTTTTCAATCTGTTATCGTTTTTTTTTGGGAATGCTCCCTCGGGGGATTATACAACTCGAATAAATGTCAACTGGCTAATCTTGATAACAAAAAAACAGTCTGTTTTATATTATACTCATCAAACACACCTGGGAATACAAGTTCGTTATTCATTTCTTGTGTTAGAGATGAATAGAGAAGAGGAGATTTAAAAACTAATTAAACCCGGATTATTCTTTCCCCGGACGAATCGGCTATCTTCTGGGAGCAGGAAGGAACGAGGGGGGTTGGGGTGGGGTGAGGAAGTCCCCCAAAAACTGACATGACGTTAGATCCGACTGGGAACTAATCACATCTGGCGAACAGAAGTTTCTGGCGCCTTATCGATTTCCGACATTTGGTGCTTGCATTTGTTCCCATGGTCTTAATGTTGCCAGACAATCAGGGAGACTTATTCCATAGTGAAAAACTTCCATAATGGTTACACATCTCATTTGGGCGTTGAAGCTCGACGAGGAAATTGAATCGGCTCGAGATCAAGTGATACAAACTGTGTTCATTTGATTGTATAACTTGCCTTGAGAAAGACTATTCACGGTAGTCCAGATGTTGGCGCATTACATCTACCAACTATGCTGGGTTAATAACATTATATCATTCACAATAATAAAAAATAATATCTGGCGCATCGAATTTTCGATACAACCAAACTTTTATTTCATAAAACTCGTGACTGATTGCATTTTGTACTAGAAAATGACATACGGCTGGAGTTTTGGATCACTACGGGGAGATTGGAATTTTCTCAGTGTTTGTGTAAGTTGAATGTTAATTTCCCTCAATGACCAATGGATAAATCAGCTCAAATTAGCAAGTGATTTATGTTAGTTATTTACCAGCTATGACATCTTTGATTTCATCTGAGCCAGATCAAGAGGAACATTTCACATTCGGCAATCTAGGTTAGATTTTACTCCTAGGTAAGATGAAACAGACAACCATTGGTATGTTCATCTTTTTATCTTTTATCTTTTACTTCTTTTATTAATGGAACAACAATGTGCTTTAATTTTTCAGGAAGGGGGCCGCGGCCGACAGGAAGCTGCCAAATGGGAAAGTTGACTAGCGGTAGGAGGCTTCGAACTCGCGACCTTCTCATCCAGGCGCCAAGACCTTATCCACTTGACCACCGCCGGTCACGTTTAAGTGGACATCGATCAACTGAAAGAGAGAGTCATTTTCTTTTCATTTACTTCCAATCGATCCGCGCACGGGTTGCATGCATCTTCCAGCCTTGATATAAAAAAAAGTTAGGTGTGCACCTAGTCTGTTCCTCTACAGCATGGTTTGCCGAAACAGCCAGGAATCCCGAGAACATCAAGGTCACTATCCAGCTAGCGTCATGTGATCCACGAGAGACAGATCACCTTTCGCGGTCGTAGCATGAAAATGGTCCAGTTATGATTTGTCAGACACTGTGACCATAATGCCGGGACCACAGTTTCTTGAAAAGCCTTTGACAAGCATGCTTATCGCGGTGTTTTAAACGTACTGAGCGAAACAAGTGGACTCAGAACGACTTTAAAAGAATTAGTAGGTTTTTTCGTGATTAAATCCCGGTTTCTTCAAGAGACTTTGTCTCCGAATCAACACAAGTGAATTTAATTCATTTTGCCAATGTACAACCAGTGCCGTCGCTATATGATAAACTGAGGAATTAAGAGAACAAGTGCACGTATCGCACGGTGCAAATCGATAGAGTGCCCGCGCATTTATGACATTACTTGTCGCTATGTTAACACTCACAATTCGTTGTTGTATCTTCACTATTGTGAACAAAAAACGTAACTGTCACGTTATAGAACCATTGTTTTACAAATGTGAATGCACATATTTTTTAAACCTTGTTGTTGTAAGTAGTATTTTTCGAATTTGAATTAACGAAAGAAATTTCCGCGAAGGCACATGACTTTTTCCGCTGTTTTATGCTCGTCGGATGTGAGAACGACGTTATTCTGGTGTCCAATTTACAGGATCAAAAGTTTTATCTTATTTCGAAAGTGAGGACAAAATTTAACAAATATCAAAATTCCAGCCCCCAAGTCATAAATCATTCCGGATGTCCAGAGCAAAAACACAAACAAACCGTCCTACCATATTGTTCCGACTGAGAATATTTTTCGGATCAGTCTAATCAACTCATGCCTCGTGTGAACCTTCATCCCAGTCATATTCGAGTGTTTTTTTGTTTTTGCTTACCGCCACGTGCCCTGTTTTTTTGGTCATCATGACATGGATATCAGTACCATAAAATAAAGTTCCAGAAATTGAAATTCAAAAGAACTATATTGATCTGCATATTTTTGAGTTTGCGCAATCAGCCAAAAGTCATATAGAAGGGAAAATACACTTGAGTATAACGCATCTAAAAATCAACACTCCTACTCGGAGAGTAGAATTTTGAATATGCAATGTGTAATTGGATTTCCCACTCGAAAATAGTATTGAAAAATTTTTACCCTCATACACCGAAGATTGCCACAGACAAAATTTTATCTTTTTCCGAAAAGAAAATACACTGACCGAATTTGGCAAACGATTATGGACTGTCTTTTGTGGGACAAACGATCTAAACAAGAATGTTTGGGAACTTGTATTATCATTTCGCACAGCAAACATCCCGGTTAGCCTTGGTTCCAAACAATCATCAGGGAGTAATTCTGTGGACAAAAAGTAACTCAGTTCAGCTCAGTTCAGTTCAACGAAAGTCCAGTTCCGTTCAGTTTACTTCACTTCACTCCGAATCAGCTCACGTTCGTCCAGTTTGTCGCGCGACAGAGGTTTCTTTTGCGAGTGGAATGGAACGCGAGTACTGCGAGCAAACATGTGAGGCGAAATTGGTCAAAAGCACACATACACCTACATACACAAGAAATTAAAGACTGGGAATCACCTTTGACGTGGGTTTGAGGTATTTATACAATCGGACTAACGTGAAATTTCCCTGTGGGATCTACCATGCACTCAACTCGTTGCAAATAATTCTTCCTAGTGAGTGTGACTTGGTGGATGACAAATACTTTGATTAGTTTTGCTTTATGAATAGATCACCCTCGATCATATCACAACTAGTGCCCCCGGGGAAATTCACGTGTGAACGCGTTACAAATAGGACACGAACAAAATTAATCGTTTGCCCGGTAAGTTGACCTCTAGATCCCGACAGTTTGCAATTAACACTAATTTTAACGAGATCATCTTTTCACAATATTCAGGCAGTAGTGCAGATACAACAATGCCGAACGCTGGGCACTTGTCACATACATTAAGTTGGCACTCAGCCCGTTTCTGGTCCATGCAGAGGAGCGTTCTCTTCAAATTTATTCATCTGTCTAGAATATTAAGTGATGTGGAAAGGACATGGGTCATGGTCACCGGGTCTTAGCGAAATAAGAAATAAACCAAAAAAATGGTTTTGAAACTTGGATTAGCATACAAAGGACGATTGGGGAATTAAGTTGGGAGAATGTGAGGAACAACATCAAATCGTCGTCTATCACCAACGTGACTGACGAAGCATAGATTCAAACTTCTAAGTAGTGGGAGGCTAGGCAACCCACCAACCTGGCGTTTATCGGTAGCACTTATCCGACCGCTGATTACTCACTGGCTATTACCGACTCCGTTGATCTGACCAGTTGGCAGTGGCTAAACTCAATTCCGGCTCACTGAGAACTGGGTCCGGTAATGTGCGGAGGTGAGGTATGGAGATACCAAAGTAACAAACTTTTCCTTTTTTAATTCCTTCCATCTCCTTTCCCTTTCTTTCCGTTCTGAACAGATCTGGACTTCACTAACAGCTATTCTTTCGGAAGGATTTCGCATTTCGAAAGTATACAGCACGTGAAAGACTCCCTCAAACTACGTTTGCACAGTATGAGGGGAAGTCTGCCAAAAAGATGGATATCAGCGATGAATTGGTTCAGCCACCTGTTTCACGGAGTCACACTCAGTGTCACGTTATCGTCCCACGAGTTAAATACCGTCTTACTAACAACCTTGATCATCGTTTCTACCTTATGCCTCGTGTAAAGTAAAGATCTTTTTAGGTTGACAACAGTCACCTCTCTGATTTGTTCTAACTGTTTATAATTCATTTTTATCTTTACCTTTTTTCATTCTTTTGGTAATGAAACTAAAAGATGCGTTCTTTCTCCGAAGAGGGGGGGAGGCGGTGGGCAGGGCCTGTCAATTGAAGATGATTGATGGAGGAAGGATTCGAACCCACGGCCTTTATGGTGAAACGCTTGACCATGGCCGGGATTTGCCAAAGAAACCATCCGAAACTAACCGTCAAGTCAAGCAACATGAATTTGATGGATCTGTTGTCATCTGCTTACCTCCTTCCTGTCTCTTTTATTTGCGTCTTCTCTGCATTTTCTGGCTGAATACGGTAATGTGCTGATTTCCACATTACTAAATCCATTCCATGGAAAAAAGCGATACAAAAACATTCGGAAAGTAATAAATTAGACATTCAGCCGATTTACAGTTAAAATGACAACCCAGGAAATTTCATCGTGAAAACAGGTTGGCGAACAAACTTGTTTTCAGTGACTCGTAGTCATGATATTACATCACTATATATCTGGAAAAAAATGACTGCAGGAAGGATTGGATTAGTCAGGTAGAAATATGGGTGGGAAGGGGATTTGTGGTATCACATGCATAAGCTGAACACATGTGAACGCGTTGTGTTAATTGTTTTGTTGTCTAGGGTTTGCACTGGGACGGAGGGTGGGCCATGGGAGTTGAAGCACAATCACAAATTGTTTTTGAGAGCGCAGTGGAGAATTGTAAAGACGGATCGCGACAGCTTCCGCAGTGCTCAAGACGCGACACTTTGCCAGCCTAGACCGTTGACTTCTGATCTTATACAGGGTCCGGAAAGCTTGCGTCGCATTCACGGTGTGGTTAGTCTGTGCTAAGTGTGAAACGACTGCACTGTTTAGTGCCTTAACTGTTCCAGTGCCCAACCATGAAGGGTAGTGCTTACGGATGTGTTCAGAGAAGCGCCTGGTCGTGCGGCCGATATACACTATGCCACAGGAACATGTGAAGGACTAGATACAAGACGAGACTGCGGAATCGGGAATCTCGTCTTTTAACCATAATGACACTATGTGGTGGAATTTGAACACGATTCGAAGCTTGGCTGCGTAAAATGTCTTATTGATAGCGCTAGTCAGCCTTCGTCGTGCTATCTCTGCTAGCGTGTCGCCTTTGTTTAGCAGAGATATGTATACTGGCTTTCTCTCCACCGTCGCCCTCCTAGGAACTTCTTTTTCTGTCTCCAGTATCTTATCGATTAACCGAATTGGGAAACCATTTTTGGTGAATGCTTTCCTTGCCGCCTGCAGTTCAAGTTCGAGAGTATCTTCTGTGCATATACTTTTTGTTCTGGCAGTTTATGGTTGCACTTCAACTCGCCTGGCCCACCCTCCGTCCCAATGTAAATCCTCGAAAACAAAACAACTAACAAAACACATTCTTGTTTATTCAGGTCATGCAAGTAACACCACAAATCCCCTCCCCATCCATATTTGTATCTGATCAATTCAATTCTTCCTATGGTGAATTTTTTTCCGAATATATAGTGATGTAATGGCAGGAGTACGAATCACTGAAAACGAGTTTGTTCGCCAAATTGTGTTTTCTGAATGTCCTCAGTGGGAATTTTCAAAGTAATTTCGTTGGTTTAATTTTTTTGGATAACTTTCACTCTAATTGGGTAATCTAATGGAATCAGCTGAGCTCAATTCCATTTTAAATTTTCATTTCATCGTTTTCTAAATACGCTGTTGGTACGAAATAATTTGTTTTTATTCGAAATGCTTGGTCCGTTTCTTTACTGGGCTTAAGTAATGCCAAGACTTTATATTAAAGTCTACAAGTATTATCGCACACTTTACCCACGTTACTGTTGTCAGCACCACTAATGTTATTGTTATTCTTACTGCTAACATTGCCACCATCCAGCCTGCTTCCATGATTACCAAAACCATTATTGCTGAATAAATCGCGTAGTTTCGCTTTCCTGAATCTGGAAAATAGTAGGTCGGTCGAATCTCTTCTAAATTTGTTCTCACTTTCAGAATACATTTGTTAAATTTCATCCATTTTCAAAGACTACACCGTACCTTTTGCAATCCTAGTAAAACCCAAAGAAAGGATTTGGTTTTCTTATTCAAAATTCGAGTTTGTTTGCGCGCTCGCCTTTCTAATGTCATAACTAATTTGCCCTAGGATGCCACATAAAAAAATCAGTCTAGCAATCGATTATTTGGTCTGTCATCTTCGCAGTACAGGGAAATTTACTAGACAGAATCTTGGTTTGGAAGCTAAATAAAGTTTGTAACTCTTTACCTACTGGCAATTGTTCATCTACAAGGAGAAGCATTCAAATGTCACCATTGTTTTCTCTCCAACTGAACAGGTGTGAACTTGATTGTATTCCCACTAGATTGTGTTTCGACCCCTCCGCCGGCCTGCTGGCTGGCTGGGTTTGCTTGTTTGTTCGTTTTTTAACAACGGTGCAATTGCTCTCAATTGGTAAAGTGCATGCATTAAGGTTAAAACGAAACTGTCGGCAATATCCTCGTTGCCATTCGCCAGGATCCGACCGAATGAAAGTAGTCTATTGGAGTTGCAAAGTCGAATAAACTCGACACGCACGAAATATGGTAGCCCGATAGTTCGTTGAACCGAATACGAAGGAGGCTGGATCATTGTCTGAGGAGGGGGTATTCTACAGGCTTAGTGCACCACGGTGATTTTACGCTCAAACATCCGGTTGATAAATATCAATTCTTCAAGACCAACGCGATAAAGCAAACCTGTATTGGTTGTTTTGCTTCGGGTTATCAGGATACAGTCGGCTCGACGATTAAAGTTGCGCAGTCCTCTTTTTTATCTTCTGCTTACTTTATTGGTGAAATAGCAGTGGACATTTTGCTTCAGGAAGAGGGCCGCGACCAAAAGAGGACGGCCGAGCGGGCAAGCTGACCGGCGGTCGAAGGGTTTGAACTTGTGGTCATCACGTCTGAACGTCTAAACCTAATCCGCTTGATTGCCACCCGGATGGGACGGGATTTGGTATCAGATACCCATAAAATCTATGCAAAATGGCATCATCAAGAAGACTACCCTGCTCAATTTTCCTGCTTTGAAGTAATGGTTGTTGTTTTTTTTGGGGTGTGTGGTGGTGTGTGGGTTGACCGGCAACCATGACTCTGAAACTTGGAGTGCTTTAGAACCATACCAGGTGGCAACAGGTCAGGTATGGTAATGAGCCGGGCAACCGTTCATCATCATCTACCGCCAAAATAAACGACAAATTTGAGATTCCAACCTCAGTTCTTTTTTGCGGTGAGAAACGCCTATCCCGTTTGATCACGATCGACTAAGTTATGGTTATCCGTTTTCGCCTAATCGTGCACCTGAACACTCAGCTCATCGCGTGCATCTTCTCAGTCAAAAGTTGAAGCGTTTGCGATTAGCTCAAGAAGCATTTTGTTTTATTCTCCATGACTCCATAGTGGTAAAACTGAAAACCTGCAAGAAACCCATTCATACTGTAAATTAGCTTGCTGTTATGTATAACCGATCTTGTAGTTTGTGAAAAGGCAAGTCGTGGTCTGCACATTTTGCGCAGTCTTTCACGTTTCCTCCTGAGATGATCAATTTTTCTCGCAAATACGCCATGATAACAACCACGAGATTCTGATGGGCGTTTCTGCACCCGTCCAAGTGACATCGCAAGTCGGCAGACCCAGTTGTCTGAAATTGCCTCTATTTGCAATGTTCTCACGGGGTTGACATTCAACGTCATCTACCGCCTTGGGTTGGGAAATGCCGGTGTGATTCAAGATTTGGGCAGTAAAGTGAGAAGCGGAGCTATCAAACCACGACAGCTCTTTAGTCTGATGAAATTGGAGTCAAGTTGCACGATGAGGCTGGAAACTATGAATCAGCACACTGGCCAAATCTTTCATGGATCTTCAAGTCCATAGGTTTCAGATCCTCCGGGAGTGCCGCTAAAAATCAAGACCCTCTACGGTTTATTATCAGAAATTTATCATTGCATCTTTACTTTAAGCAATATGTCTGTTTCCGGATGCAAACATAGGCAGATGAAAGCACGCAGGTACGGACGCACGCATGCATCTATATGTATAAATATGTGCATACATACACCCGTATGCAAAGGCATACACACACAAAGAATATAAACACAAAAGCATGCTCGCAGTCGGTTTGGCTGAATACCGTTAGAGTAAAGGAGTTTTCCTTTTGGAAATGAGACGATGGAATGTCTCGGACGATTCACAAAATCACCCGTATGCTGTGTTTAGGCCAGATCAAATGCGATGTGCCATGAACTGCTCCGGTGACCTCGGAAAATGTGGCGTACGTGAACTGTCATCTAGACCAATTGAAAATTTTCTAAGCAGGCACAATCGCGAATCGGTGATAAAATGGAACTATGGCTTTTGAGCTAGCTTTGCCATTCGACCTTTTTTGTCAGACTGAAGGGCAGACAGTTAGTTGTGTGAAATTCGCGAATTGTTTTCCAACTCTATGAACATTTCGTAGGTGCTTTGAACTTTTGCGCCTGATTTTACCAAATTAACCTGTTCCTTGTAGTCATGACTGCAGAACTATATGACGTTTTCTCAGTAGTATGTTGCGCATACGGAGGGATGAATAAAATTTCCCCGGAAGCACATGACCGGTTTCGCGGTTATTGCCGCTCTTCAGGTATGCGCACCCGGCATTCTTCTACCCAACCATCCCTACACCAGTGCGCTGCACTCCTTTCTTAGGTTCTCACTAGAATCTCATTTGGATCGTTAGGACGAGTGAATGGATGACAATTTCATTTACGAATTACATGGTGATTTGTCGGGGTAAAGTCGTCGGACAGGTAAGGCTAATTTTGAGTAAGGGGACACAAGGCCCGTGTGTGTGCGAGTTGACGAGTGGTGATCAGGTGGGTAAGACAAAAACATGTGGATGTGAAAGTCGCAAGTTTCAACGCACCCATGGTCGACCAATTTCCTCAGTTGGTAGCCTTTGTTGACCGAGACCGGTATCCCGAAAATGATGCCCATTATTGCCTCGTTAATATAGGAATTAAAGAGATGAAAACGGGAAACAAAGAACTAACACATTCCGATGTCCGCGAGTACCGATCAGCAGAGTGTCTCCCCTCTGCCATGCGATTCCGTAGCACGCACGACCAAACGATACAAGGTTGAATACTTGGTCACCATCGACCAAATTTCTTACGCTTGCAAAATGTTCCACGAAGTCCTGCCAAGATGAAACGTGCCATTTAAAATCGCGCAAGCACCGCGAAAGTTATTTTTTGTTAACAATTAATTTTCCATCTATCTGCCCTGCTCCATGGGTGATCGAATCCAGGATGGGAGATGGGGGGTCTCAATGGTTGGTATGTCACTACCATCAAAATCCATCACGTTACACCATCAACTCTGAACCCTTTACGAAAACTTTAGGAATAAGTTTACAGTTGATCATCGTGTGACGGATTATGGTAAAAGTCATCTTTCTTGGATCCGGGTAGGGGGTCGACAAAACCTTAAAATTCACTGAGTGAGTCAGGTACGATCTAGATACCGCTGTCCTGTTTGCATGACAAGAGTAACTGATATTTGATGGAGTTTCATGGTTAAACAGGCATGCAGGTAAAGCGTAAAGATAGCAGCCATAAACCAGAGGATACTAATGACAAACGCAAACGATAACGGATGGATCTTCACATATACACACAAGCACATACAAGCACATACATACTGTTTTGACCTCAATGCTAGTGAATGAGCATCATCCCAGGATGAAACAAAACTATCCTTAGTCATACGAAATTAGTTCTATTACGGCGTGGGAAAGTAGATGGTCTCGAGGTGAAAAAACCGCGTCGTTGCCATGGCAAACGCATATTTCCCAAATATGAACAGCTAATTTGCTTACGCACCTCAGTCAAGCCGCGTGACTTGGTCGATTATGCTTCAAGGTTGGGATCAAATCGAAATTTCGAACATCCAGACCAAATGGAAAATTTAACGCGTAAAATTCAGTACACACTATTTTCAAAGTGAACTTCATCACGCAGCGATTCTCGGGAAGCCATTAAAAACCAACCAGCATAACCTAGTGGGTAAAATGTTTGGCTAGTTGTTTTCATCCCGGTTACAGATCCTGTCCGGCAGAGAATGGATTTTGCATTAATTAAGTACAATTATACAGATTAAACAACTGTTTAGTATTCATTTTTATCTTTTATTTCACCTTATTAATGCAGTAGCAATGTAGATCATTCGTTCTCGATGAGTGATTGGGCGCTGACATTGTCCATGACGAATCATTTCGGAATCAAGCTGAATTCTATTCATCAAATCTTCACAGGCAATTCATTTTTAGTCGAAAAGTGGAATAACATTATCCAAATTAAATGATGAGAGTCAGTTTTGTCCAGGAGTTTTCGATTTGATATTATCTGAAAAATAAAAAGCGCATTTTTTCTACTTTTATCCCCGTCCGTGTAATGAAACACGAATCTAGGTTGTCGTACGTCACTCACCTGTTCGTTGACGGTACACGGTCGGCTACAAACCATGCAGTGACGTGGCTTGACGTTCAAAATACAAAATTGAGGTGAACTGCTTTGATCAACAGTCATGCACGCGAGGCGAATTAGTTTTCCGAGAATAAGCAGAAATAACTCTTTTTGTGTCGACAAAGCCAACCGGGTTACAATATTTAAAGATAAGAAATATAAAATCGTTTGTCCAATGACGTATGGTTCGACTCTGCGACAACATATCACCAAAAAGGTATACACGCGCACGGCGTTCTCTGTCGTTTGTTGGATGAACGGACTCCTGTTTCCGTTCTGGATAACAATAACGATTAAAGTGAAGACGTGTTCGGTTTTTTCGCTCGCACGATGTCGTCCAAACTCTGCTAGCTGATGTCTTTCAACTGAAAACGATAAAATTACAACTTCGTTACAGTGCGCGTGCGTGTGTGTATGCGTGTGTGTGAATGTGTTTTTGTGTATGCTTGTATGCACACGGATCCCACATGAGGTCTATTGAGAACAGAGGAAAAGCAGATAGCCATCAGTGACAGAAATAGTGTGTGTGCTTGTGCGGGAGGGAGAGAGACGGAGTTTCAGGAAAGGAGGACATACCAGGAAACCAGGTTGAAAACGGGAATGAAAATAATAGTGACCTGACTCCGGTATGTCACATCACTAACAAGCGACGAAGCCGTATCGGACGGGTGCATTTTTTCTAAAACAACAAAGATTGATCTTAACGGGGCGCTGTATCTGAAGGAACTGAGATTCAACGGGATAAAACGAGAAAATAGAAAATAAGTCTTTTTGCATACTTGTAACTGGTCTCGGTTAGTTATTCTTCCATTTGTAAGCTCAACAAAATCGACGACGTGACGAATTCATGAGACAGATTTATGGATTCTCCATGCGGCTTAGAAACAAGCCACTTACCCGAAGACACCTTCTCGAGGAAGATGGATACGCCATAAGATTCACACAGGGTTAGTCTTCTCCATGTGGAGGCCTGTTTGACGCTAATCCGTGTCTGTGTCCGTCTCCAACGTTTCCAAAAGAACTTGCGGCCAGATTAGACGTGCGAGGGACAAAAAATTATCAACTGCCTGGCAACAGCCTGACGGATTGCGAGAAGTCATGAGTGTGAAGAAGGTATAAGAAATTACCTGAAATTAAACTTTTTGTGAAATAAAGAAATAAAATACAAAAATTCATTTGAGTAACACAATCACGAGTAGCTCCGAACAGTAACAGTAATCTAATTAAAATCTGATAACAAGTAAAGTTGTGGAAGTCCGAAGATGCCACATAAAATTCATCGCTTTGCAGTGTAAACTCACAAGTCGATAGAGATGAGGAATACTATTGCTTCATCCCTGCTAGTGGCTATCAACTATGCCGCATATCCAGTGCGTCCGCAACGGGATCCAAACCCGGAAGGGAAGATTGTGAGCAGAAAATCTTATCCATTAGGCCGACCTAGAGGATCTCAATAGCGTGGCGAACTTGAAGCAATGATCTTATCCCTAACTGTCAATGATCTGCTTAGCCACAGATAGTCCACCCGTATTAATCGATCAGCACGTCAGCTGGCCAGCGTGAGTAGGGATATGCGAAGTGGCAGCACCTTAGATGTCAGTTCGCTCCGGGTTAGAGTCACACTTCTGATGCAATGAATACGCACTATGGCTGATGTTAAACACAGAAGGAAGATACATGGAAGGGTTCCATAGTTTCCTAATTGGAGCTGACCATGGCTGCGGTACGATGAATAAATTTTAAACAAACAAATGCAAGAATATGCAAGCTGTCAGTTTTCTTGCGGAAATGTACAGGAATTTTTCAAGTTTTCGTACTTGATAAACTCCAACCATTTGACATTTTTTCCTGGGAGAGTTCGATATTTGGTGGCGAAATAATTTTTTTAAAAAAAGGGCTATCGATCGACTCTTGAGTCATCGAACATAATTCTTCCATGGCTAACAAAACGTCGAGTGGTTGTCGAATTTGCGTTTGTGAATGATCGATGCCTATGCGTATCATTTTTGAGTTTCATTTTTTGAGGCATATAAGACTGGTAATGAACTTGAACGAGTAAGCCATATGACAAGCACGGGTGGGAAATTTCCTTTCGTATATCCTGCCTTCGGTCGCCTGCTTTTAACACTAAGGGAAGTTTTTACTGTTATGTAACTAACTAGAAAGTTCAAGTGAGTTTTATAAAAATAAATGGTGCTTTCTTTGTGAGGGAAAGACCAGTGTGTGTGTGTGTGTGTGTGTGTCCGTGCATGGTTGTGCGTGACTAGCCAGAGTCAGGCTAGACTATCAACGAAGGTCATAAGCATTGGGCAAGAACGACAGGGTTGGTAAAATTTTGTTCAGTTCCATACGAGCACGGCCGATAAGAGTCGACTCCACAGATCTGCGGAGGGAATTTCTCTCGGGGTGACTGTCTTCTGCTGTGATTGTCCAATTATTTTTTTTTCTATAAGCTCCTAATCTGTGTAATTTTACAAGTCCTGTGTTAGTTAACAATTCTACCTTTACTGTAGCACGGAAAACCAAGCTCGATCCTTTAAGATCAACAGCCGATCGCAATTTCTAAGTCCTTTTTCTGCAGTCTATAAAAACAGAAAAATAAATAAGCTGTAAATTTCCGACAATACGCTCATGATTCATGCGTGGAATCTTCATCTGTGCACAGTTCTAACTATTCAGATGACATCCTAGTGCCAGCTTCGTAAAGAAGTATGCAATTTTAGAGGTGAATGAACAGGAAAGTGCCGAGTACGTATACGTGATGAGCAGCAATAACCGCGGAACTGGTCGAGTGCTTCTCCGGGATAATTGTGTTCATCTATCCGTATGCAAAACCGAAAGACGAAGGAAGAAATTTGTAGCCTTCTAATTGCCGTGTTCAGTTTGACTTTTGAATTTGAAAATCAGTCCGAACGAACAACAAATTAGGAAGCAAATGAGCCAAATGCTTGGTAGGAAACTGCAATTGTTCGCCTGGTAGACGGAGGGTGGATAGAAAGATCCACTCGGACGAAGCCAAATTACAAAAGGTGTCAAATTTGCTCGTGCACAAATATCTGCTCAGCGCAATCAGCCAAGCATCAAGTTCCCAACTGCCGGTCGTCTTGTTCCGTTCAACTGCGTTTCGAAATAAAATATAGCTGTACGGATTGGACAATAGTTGAACGGAACCAAACGTGAAAACACGGCGGACACAGAAAAAAATTCAAAGTCCAGCGAATGTCACTCACTCCTTAGTATTGTCTGTTCTACACCAGTCCAGCTTAGTCGAGGTTGCCGAAGACTGTCCACATTTGTCATCTGGTTGATGTTTGTTTAGTCTATTGAATGTTTAGGGACTCAAAAGTGTTACATCTCGATGGATCGGTCATGTGTCACGAGTAGTACGTTTTTAGTCTGTAATCGACCGACATTCGAATGTGATCAAAATACGGGTTGTCATTTGCCTGAGTGAATACGTCATATCAAACCGTTGGCTTACGTATTCCTTGGGGGGATATCTAGTAAAGCCAAACAGCAAACTATCATCTATTATAAAGTAATATAACCATTGCACTAAGTACTGGTTGATGATGACTTTCCGAGTTACCGCAATTTTGAGTCACATTTTTAGGGTATCGGGTTCGTTTAAAAACCCTTTTCGTGTAGAAAACGATAAAATAGTCATGTATTTGAACATTTGCACGAATGTATTCATAACTGGAAAGTGTGATAGAAGACGGAATCTTATACCAGATATTCGTGAAGAGGATCAATGAAGCGCGGAAGCATTTTGTGGACATTAGAGTTTTGAAAAGCGATGTACCGAATAGAACGCTATCCGAATAAACAACTATTTCGCCTATGCCGGTTCACGGAGGTTGATTGTAAGCGAGGTGAGTAAACAATTCGACGGCCTACTAGTTTACTGTCAGGACTGTTGGCTGAAGCTAGAAAAGAAAATTTTGAGGAGACACAGATGAATTAGTTTGGTACGAATTATATCAAAAATGCTAGCCGAAATTATCCGCCGCGGCTCATCTAGTGACCGCGAATGATGAACGCATGGGAATTAAGCCAACTTCAGACCTAGTCGGGATTGTACGGATCAAAATGGAGAACATAAGCCCACCTTCCGTGAACCCATAATTTCTCTCTTTCCCTTAAGATTCCCAGTGAGCACAATGAGAAAACAAAAGTTGGCGGACAAGCTCGTTTTCAGTGATCCGTACTCATACCATTATATCACAATATATTTGGAAGAATAGTTCCTAAGTGGGATTGGATTAACCAGATAAAAATAGGAGCAGGGAGGCAAGTAGTGGTGTTACTTGCATAATCTGAACACATGAACGTATTGCGTTGGTTGTTTTTCGGTCTAGAGTTTGCACTGGAACGGAGGGTAGACCAGGGTGGTTGCAGGTCAACCACAAAATTTTTTAGAGCTCACAGTGGAAGATTGTAAAGACGGATCCCGTCAGCTTCCGCAGTTCTCAAGGGGCGACACTTTGACAACC
>LUCM01008521.1:68036-130970 GCA_008360955.1 Fasciolopsis buskii
AAGGTAATTCCTAAACGTTTTCGGAATGACCTTAAAATTTATCCTAGTTTGTCCAAATGGAAGACGTGCTACGATCTCCCCTCCAAGCTAACCAGAACTGCGGAGTTATGTCTGTTCAGATGCCCTCTGGAGTTAACGGGTCGGGTACAATGTCTCTTTTCAAGGCTGTCAGGTATTGCTGGCTGTCACTGAGGTCAAAATCCGAACAAACCTAACTTGGTAATTCTGACTGGTCTCAATAGGAGTTCGTGGTACAGCGGTAGCACACACGCTTTACAGCTGGAAAACCGGGGTTCAAACCGTAGAAGCGACAGAGGATATGCACCACTGAAGACCTCTAGTAGGAGCGAAACTCGACCCTAGTTCTTCCCGAGTGTAAGGGTAACCGGGACGTGGTGTTTGTGCTTGATATATGTAGTCTGATGGCCGTCAACTAAATATAGTCAATCTTTTGTTTACCCACGTTGCTTTCTCGCTTGAGTTGATGGTACCCTAATGTAGCAATTAAAACCAAAACAGTTTGGTGAAACGTTAGTGGTTACAAAACCTGAAACTGAAACAACTATCAGGAGATAAGGATTTAGGTAATCTAGAAAAGGCTAGGCAGTATTTCTTTCCGCTATGAAACCGCTAATTTTGACCTTGATGTCGTGTGTGCTTCGCCCGATGCCTACCATGTTTTCACCAACTGTACGACCTGTTCACCGGTCACCAAATCGGTTTCCCGGGTGTTGTGCATTCCAAAATGGGGGAATCCACTTTGGGTTTCAGTTACATACTGAGCGAATGGAGCAGCAGAAAACAGCGATAATGTGATGAACATATCTGCGAATAGCGTGACACAATGCAATACGAATTCGATGTCGCCTACAACTCAGTCCGAATCTGAGTGACCCAGGAAAGCGAAGGAACAGCATTCCTCGTTTTTTGCTTTCCCATAGGCATTCAGACATTGATGTTTCTGCCCGATTAATATATGCGTGACTGACTAATAAATGAATCTAGCTGTGATCTCCATTTTCTGTAGCTTCCGTGCTATCAGTGGGTACGTAGTCCAGGACCAGAGATTTCCACCAAGGGTTGGAAATTCAAGAATCAATGATATTACGGATGATTTAATTTAGAAAACAACCATCCAATGTGATATTTGTTTCATGCTTAACACTTTTTGGCGAAGCGAAATCTCCCAACATCTTTCGACGTGGTCTCGTTTAAGTTAGCAGAGTGAATGCGGCGTAAAAGCTTGTTTGGTGTTCATGATCGAATTTGAAATTCACCGGAGTAAATCGGCTTTTCATATTTTGACGCGTTTTTTCGAAGCTGAAATCTCACAGACCGAAGTAGCAAAAGGTTTAAGGAAAAGTTTATTGGTGAGTTGAAAGTAATTGGTCAAGACATGTGAGCCAGGGACATGGCAAAACAACCGAGATTGTTCGTTTGTCAACAAATCAAATCGTGACAAACCAGTTGAGACGAATCTTTCGATCCCCCAGTTCAGCGTTAGACGTGAAGAAGAAGGAAACGTGCGCAATACGAGACACAGTTGGTGCCCTGTCTGTGCGAAGATCTCTGCAATAGTAGTCGATACGAAACTTGGTCTGATGGGAGCATTACGGTCTGATAAAATGCAGCGCTTCTCAATAAAGAAGCTCTTTCAGGATGGGAACCTCGGGTTCAGGGTCCAAATGACCTCCACCTTCTTTGTTCTGGAAATTTTAGCTAAGTGAATGAAACATTTATTGATTGTTCTTAGCCTATTAGTCATACATCTTTGCTGGGGTTGTTTTTAATCTGAGAAGAATTTCCCCCTGAGCAATGTGTCTGTAAATGTACCTAAATCTTTTTCAGAATTCGGATGACAAATGTAAAAGTAACCCCGATAGGTAGGACCATAGGAACAATGACATTTTACGACGCGTATTTTATTTAATGTTCTTAATCCAGTTAGTTCCCTACAATCGCTTTGCTAATACATAGAACACATTTGTAAAACATTGTAATACCACGCCAACGCTCTTCCAGAGAACACAACTGGTGAATAGTTTTTCTTTCAGTTTCGTCATCTCCCTCTTTCTTCTTGTTCGTCTATGCGTTCACAGTTCGCATCTGTGAATTGTAGATATTACTATCGTTCTGGCTTATGAGTAGTTATTCCTAACATTGAGCTTATTTTTATGGGTATTGCTGAGGTAATGGAATGGGCAGGTCACGGAAAACCGGCGGGTAATTCGAGATGACCCAGCTCCCCTAGTGGTAAGCTTAATACGCGACGTAAAGTGGCCAGAAAATGTGCCGTACTACGGGGAGTACACGGCTCATTAGATTGAAAGGATCTACAGCTCAGGTTGCATATTTTTAGAGATTAGAAGGCGTACACGAAGTTATTACGTTTTTTGTGACGTTTCGACATTTGGCAGCTAGTCCTAGTTTGGATCGAAACATCACAATAAACGTTCTAACTCAGTGTACACCTTCTAACATATACATGAGCGTGGCAAGTGGATTCAGCTTAACTGACCATATCTAATTTCAGTACAGTTTTGTTAGCCTGACTCGGCGACTAACCTGCCCGTTTGATTACAGTATAACTGTTGAACCGGTGGGACCAGTCACAACTGTTTGCTTTCAACTACACAGTCCGTATCGAGTAGCTGGACTAGCCATTTCCAAATCCGGAATAGCAGAACAGTCACAGATCATTAGTGAATACTTTAAAAACAGGGCATGCTGATGAAATATGAAAAGCACAGATATCCATAAACTCTACTTTCGGAACATGGAAGGTTAACGTATAAAGTTTGAGATAGTGACTTTGAGTGTAAGAGAACGGCGGTGATTGCGTAGCTTTCCTAGGGAAGAGATGATGAAGACAAACTTTTAGAATGGAAAGCAAGTTATATTTGAGTAATAATGAATCAAACCAGAGATTAAAAACCGGAGGCCCAAAGCAATCGAACCGACGACGGCACTCGTCTCATTCCCTATTCTACAAGCCAAAGCATGTTTCAAGAGGACACAAACTATCGTCATTATAGACGATGTCAACTCGCCTGGCATCATCGTTCACCTTCACAGCGTTAGGATCAAACTGACCCTACGCGGCCATTGATCACCACAAGCGTGGATCAAGAACTGTCGTTCGTTCCGATTTATTTATGTGGACTCAACTCACACCTTGATTTATGCTCGTTTTTGTTTGTGTGTGGTCTGTGGTCTTAGCAAGATGAAAACCACGCATCATGCACCTGTGTTTGTGGTCGATAACCGTAGGCGAAAAGTCCTTCGGTGAAAATCACAAAGGAGTCACTTTGGTTAATTTTACATCAGAACTTCTCACGGGGATTAAAAGTTATCGGGTACCTAGTATTCGCACAAACTATTAACGTGAATATCAAGGTGGTTTCCTACCCGGTCAAAGGGGTATTAAACACGTCGTTTCATGAAAGCTGTTAGAACATAAACACACCATCCGTATGTGAATAATTTATCTTCATTGATCCGAAGATTGCATTTGACCCAGTTGATCTGGAAGTTCTGTGACGCTTCCTCTGAGGAAACAAGGTGGCATAGAAATTTATTCCACCTTGCTAATTTGTGTCGTCGAACAACCCAAACCGAATACCTGCTTACAAGAACGCTTTACTCGAGATTTCCACGAGAAATAATGCTCATCCGGGTTGCACTCTTTCAACCGTTCCATTCAACTTGATCCGTTCGACAAACTTGGAGATAATCATCCTCTAAAATGAGAACCGTGACGTTGGTAATTGTTTAAAAAAATAAGTTTTTCAACTTAGGGTACACGGGTGGTTTTGCGCTTTTGAGCGATGACTCAAGTACTTAGCAGGTCCTTCTCGACTGCCTAACTGGCAGCGTAATTATGCTTGAGCTGCGTTTTGCACTTTCGAATTGCAAAATGTTGTACCGGGACTGGATTGTCCAAAGACGAGTCGTGTCCTTGGATGGGCTGAATTAGGCGCAGTGGATAAATTTTTAATGTTCGAACAATTGCATCTCAACTGGTAGTCGTATATCGAATGAAGTTTGGTCAAATGCACAGAAAGTTCGATAAATAGTTACCAATCTGAGACATATGTGATGTTGGCGGGACATCTACTTACCGAATAATCGTCGAGTTTGCAATGTAGCACTAACGTGGATCCTGCCAATCAGTCCAGAAAAATAGTCGTTAGGGCAAGTTGTGCTAAGGATGGCGTTGTTTGAACACTGCTACCTTCATATTACTTCTAGACTATTGTGAGGACTTGTATTAACATTGCTGGAGTTGGGCGAAGGGTATGGATTGCGGAACTTGGTCGACGCATGTTGCCTTGAATTTGAGTAGACGGCTGTGACATTTGATACACATGGTCAAAGACGGACTCCACGCGATACACCGGTTTTCGAGGCACGTAACAGCCAGAAGATTGGTTAAGGTGCTTAGCCATTGAGAGGCGAATTAGTATGAAAATGCTAACCAGCGAAATCTTCCAAATGGGCGTTTCAGGAAACCAGAGAGGGGCTCACGACATTTCATAACAATGATTAGCGACATGTCTTATAATCCTTTCATTTTTTTTCACTAATATTTGGTGCTATGAGGCAGCAACCAAAACTAGTGCAAATTTTGTGTTTACCAAAAAATCAAACCGCTAATCTTTGAAGATGATAGCGAACGATGCAATCGAGGAAGAATAGTATGAATTGGTATTAAAGTAAGAAAGCATATGGTACCATTTGAGGAAAAATTATGCCGCAGAAAAGTTACCAAACATTCGGCATTTAAAAGTTTCCTGACTGAAACTAGGACTGAAATACCATAGCAAGCTGGCGTCACTTCCGAATTATGTCAACATTACTCGGGTTTATGTCAAAACTATTTGCAATGCAATAAGAAGTTCTACTTCAAAGTGTAGCAGGATGAAACAAGGAATTCAGATGTTTTTGTGTGGCGAGGCGTGTCCCAGTGCCTAGAGCCTCCTCAGCCGTGTACCCTGCACTTTTCCAAATCGCAAAGTCCATGTCCTGACTTTCTGAACATTTCAGATTTGACTGCTTGCCGAAGACTCTTGCTTTCGCTCTTTTGAACCTTCCTTTGTCTGTGTCGGTCAGACTCTTTTGGCTGGCAACTTAAACTGTAGTTCTCAACTCAACGAGTCGTCTTGTTTACCCGAGTTATGGCAGTGGTGTGTTCGTTTATCAATAACACGGCCTTTACCTTTTGGGCAACCTTTTGGACACAGTCGTTATTATTCCTTTTGATGGTTGCCTCTGATAGGTTTGTACCATAGGGTTAACCACCCTCTTCATCCCTGTGGTAGCATCCCCTTTTACAATTGAACCTCACACGGGCACAGTCACTCCAGGTTTCAGAGTAGTTCACTGATAACTAGTGCACCCTTCGGTATGTACGCACCAATGCACCTACATAAGATAGATCACGTGTTAGGCCTATGTTAACAAGACCTCGGTAACTTGGTTGACAGATATTTACGCAAAGATTTGACAGGATTAAAAATATTGTTGACAATTCCGAAATGACGTGGAAAATGGTGCTGTAAAGTGTGCAAACAAGTTGACACGAAGTATCAGTGAGGAAAACCGGGGCTGTTATTGCCCCCGTTGGGAGAAATGTTCAGTTTTGACATGCAACCAGTATGATTGCTTTGTTATTAATTATTTCTGGCTGACATCAAATCAATATAGACTGATCACAGAAATCCTACTCACCTAATAGATGAAAAAATAATCCACTGGGATGGGGACAGATTCTAGGGTTTATAACTAATACGAATCGTAAACAGACAAATGATTAATGCATAAGTGATTCAAACTAACACAGAATCGGGAATTATGGGAAGGGAATTCAACCGTGTGTGTGTGTTTGCATGCGCGACCCCGCAACACACACGAACTGATGGTGATTGCCAACGAGAATGAAATCGGTCCGCAACGTAGCGAGATCGAATGTGACATTACATTGGTGAGTTTTGCTAAACAAATAACGAAAACAAAAAAAACACTGAAAATCGAGTTTTAAATTATCCGACATTCTACATTGCAGATAGATCGATCACGCGCGCTGACGCCATCGGTTTATTTTCACACAGATCAACTTTATAAAGGTCTTATGCTGTACTTTGGGGAGTCGAGTACTACTGATCACAGGGCTAGTGATCAAATTTACAGTAGTTACCAGGTTTAACCAGGACAGTCTCATGTCTTCTGTTTTAGTTTAGACCCAATCTCGAAAGATTGCGATCAACGTGTAAACTGGTTTAGAGCGCAAAAAAGGGAAGTAAACGTTTGCTCCAGCTTCTCGTAAATGGGTATTCGCTTCCATCTCCATTCCCATTAACTCTGGATAGCGTAGTCAAATTGAGCAGAAATAGGATGTTTGATTATCCGTTAAAATCAACTCGCTTGTATTGGTCTTCTATGAGCAACATTCACTGACTGATTCTTCGGCTGGCTAGTTTGATCTATTCTTATTCATCGATTTTCTCACGTGGCCATTTTGTTCGGATTATCGATTGTCGTAAGCTGTGCCATGTCCTTACAACTGTGTTGATCTTTGATCGAAATAATGATGGTGTCCAGACAACACATAAACAAATTATCTTGACATTGAGCTAGAACTGTTGACTAGTTTCCTTCCTTGGTGTAGTCTTCATGATCCGTATTCTGTTCGCTTTGTGGGCTTTCAGATTTACGCGCTTGCCTGTTTGTCCATTCGGCAAGGGAATAATGGTGCTCTGCTGGTAAAAATTGATTTTTGCTCTCTTTCACTTTATCCTTTTTTTCTATCTCTCTCTTTCTTTCTCACTCTCAGATGATAAAAAAGTGTGTGTGTGTGTGTGGCAGTCAAGCAAGGGTTTTTCCCTGTCAAAATTAACCGACACCGTCTTTTGCTTTGTGGAAAATTTCCTGCATTTTTGAATTAGGACACAAAATAAAGCGAAACGTACAGAACTGCGTAGGACGCGTAGGAGTTTTGTTCGGAATTCTAAGCAAATAACATTCGAGACCGATGAACGACTCGCAATTTTGTCAGTGTGTAATCTCGGCTGATATTCGTTGGGCAGAAAGTTTCACTTTTGCCAAACCAGTATTTTTCAGTATACCAAACTTGGTTTAAGTAAGTAATATATGAGCACGTTTTTCTACCCGAGAGTAAAGCATTGATTTCCCAGTTATTGATGCTCGTCAGGTATGCGTAATCAATGTCCACTGGTTCATTTCTCCCAAGACTTGCATTTTACTTGTTTAATTTCTCTCTAGAATCTGATTTGAATCATGGGAACGGTGCCAGATGCTTAGTCCATTTTTGAATCAAAAGGGTAGCTTTTTTATCGGACGCTAGTACCGGAGGAAATGAAAGCCCACAACCGTTAGACTCTACTGTACGAGGAGGCAGCACCACAGCAACCGTGACACTGAAATTCTAAGTGGTCTATAATCATATTTGATAATGCCCCGGGCTATTACGAATTGTAATCAACTATCAAAGCAATCGAAAGTTGTTCGTCGTTTAGACAAGGTCCTGTTTCTATTAAAATGTTTACATGTAACTGGATAAGTGTTCCCTGGAAATTAAATGCTCTTCTCCTCTCGTATTCTTCTACTATCTATGTAAGTATTATAAAGGACAGGTTTGTCCATCTCATAACTAACTGCCAATGAAATACCGTGACACTGTCAAACAGTCTCGGTATCCATGTGAAATCCGCATAATTTAGCTCCGTTTCTGAAGCTATACCAAATCTTTTGTTTCATCTTGAGGGCTGAAATCATTGATTTTTCCTTCTAACGCAGCATACCGTATGCAGATTCAAGCTACGAGAGCACAATGTGTTCAGCCAAAAATGTTGTGACACAGAGGACCAATACAAGCGAGTTGATTTTAACGGATAATCAAATATCTTATTTCTACTCAATTTGACTACGCTATCCAGAATTAACGGGAATGGAGATGGAAGCGAATACCCATTTACGAGAAGCTGGAGCAAACGTTCACTCGTTTTTGCGCTTTAAACCACCATTGTAGTTCTCCAAAGTGACTAATCACCTATTCATTCTATTAATGATCTAAATAAAACTAGACTGCCGGATTGCTAATTCAATTGGATTTAATTCGCACACGGTTATTTCCGCAGAATTGGCTATCCCATCAGTTTTGTTAGTTTTGTTTTCCGAGGGACAGTTTATCCGGCCAATAAAAGTCAAACAGGCCTTAAAAGCCGGCTTCTATCGGTCCGTTATTGATTATTTTATTGATGTAAATCTATTATCTGTTGACGTTATCAAGAAACTTGAGTGAACCTGTCACCTATAGGTGATGGAACAGTCAATGCCGCTGCATATATAAACCTTACATTAACCGGTGCTCCGATTTGAGGCAAAGAGCTCACACTACTCGTAAAATCTAGGTGCTAGGATATTCAGAATGACCCCCAGCAGTTTGTACGTGACGTAATACCCATCTAGCCTTGGTTATCACGTTGTTACGGGCCGTTAATTACACCGAGACTAACTCCAGTATTATGGCTGACCGCATCGCGGAGAACCTGTGTACCATGCTAGCATTAACATGGGAGTGGCGTTTTATAAGGTGATATTGGCTTTATTACTGAGAACGAGCTGTGACAGCTTGATCCCCGTAGTTTGCATTTTTCCGCCTTTTAGCTGCATTCCAAGCGGTCGATCCTATCATCCATTGAGAGAAATATTTCGTTCTGTTGTCACCATTTCCTCTATCCGATGTGTAGTTCTTTAGATCGTTTGGTGAAGTTATCCTCGCTTACTCTATGGATAAAACAACGAGGCACATTATTTTTGGGAAGTAGAGTAGCGGTCAACTGAGGGCTTCAAATGGGATCTTTAGAAAACAGAAAGAACTGCTGCCGGCCGATCGACAGATCCTACAGACCAGCGAGGTAGTAATTTGCCATCGCTTACTTTATTACTAACATTACTACTGCTATTGCTAAAACAACTACTATTATCAATACTACTAATACCATTACAAACACTACTGCTAATTTGCTACTACCACAACTGCTACTAAACCTACTTTACCACTGACATTACCAACATTATTACTGCTATTACTACTATCAAAACTATTATTGCCATTACCACCAATACTCCTACTACTACGAGTAGTCGCACTGCGGCTACTACCGCTACTATTACCACTATCAACCCTACTACTACCGTTTCAAACACTATAACTAACGATGATGTTGTAATGCAAAGCCAGATATTATGAATCGCACAGTCGATACCACAAGGCGCCCTCATTCACATCCAGGCTGCTAAATCTCGACCGGTTCCTTCTCTAGAGTTCGTGGTGTCAAAAGTAACGTCGACTTTTTGCATTAGTTTCCTGAATCCCCCGCCGCATTTTTCCAATCCGCGATTCCACCGGAAGAACCTACTTTCAATTTCCTAGTTGATTTCTCCGCAACATTTCCCTATTCGAAGCACGCGCCCACGCATCTATTCGCAAATATGCGCTGTTTGTCGCTTGCCTTCTTCGATATTTCCAAAAGTTGTTATTCAAACTACTAATTCCATCTTTTTAATAGCTTTCAAATAACACGTGCTATTCGATTTATAACAGCACGTTTGAAGTTGTGGACATTACTTTGGTCGATGACATTGAATGATTTCAGTGTTCACAACGCCGAGTGATTAACACTGCTGGAACTTCTAACCTGGTTTGTGAAATAGAAAGATTTAACACCACAAAAAATGGACACAGTGGATCCAATTCGCTTGCCGGTTTTCGATTGCGCTTGGGATCACGTATCCACGCTGGAAACCGTGTTCACATGGCCCCTCTGCATGTTTGCTCTCAGATTTACCCTCCCTCAATCGATTTAACACATCAGTGGCTTACTGAATGTTTGTCCACTTTTTTACTCCCAACTGAATCCCACAATCTGGGTGTTTTATCTGCGGTTGCTATTGTTTTCGATGGAATATGACGTATGGCTTCCTGGCGTTCTGTGGTTTCGCACGCAATTCCCGCATGCCAGCCGTAAAAATCGGTGAGATCGCATATCAAGGTAAGGATATGTTTGATCCCCCATTCGTCCAAACTCGGAGGATTGAATTCATCGAATGGTTCAATCACGACTGTATTCACGCCGTGCGAAATGCAACGATGACTTTACTTCTTATCCCGTGATTGTGACATGATTGTATGTCACAATTGAGCTGGAAGCAAATAGAGACATAATCCTGAGACCTTTAGGATGGTTCCTTGAAGGTTGAACCAGCGGATCTTAAAATGGGAATGAGCAAAAGTGCTAGAGACAGCTTTCGCAAGGGAAGTGAGTGCCCACTGGAGGGACAAGGGAATACATCCCCAACTTTTCAAGTGAATGAATCCACTGCCTGCATTCCAAATGACTGTGGTGTCTTTGGTAAGAGTCTGCAAGTAGCGTCTTGTGAAACAAAGGGGTGTTTTTGCCCAAATCCGAATATTTTCTTGAAAAAATATCCGAAATGACGGGGGAATGACAAACAGGTGTTAGTCAAATTGGCGCTTTAGCCATCTGACAGACAAACACTTTAAGGTCCCGTAAAAATGGCACATATATTATTCTAATCAAATATATTTTCTGTTAATTGGTGAATAAACAACCAAGCGACGAAAATACCAAACCCTACAGTTCAGTTTTATGCAGCCCAGAATTTTCCCATTATCCATTTTTTATCTTCAGAAGAGATTACGTAGAAGAACCAAACAAAATTTGTTCGCAACCAATTAACGTAGACCGTATCTAAATTCGACATTTGTTGACGAACTTAAATTTAGCCTGAACAGTACTTGGTTACATGTCACACGGTACGGTTTCAATCGGGGTCGATGTTTAACTTATCACCAAGAAACTGTCCGCTGAATTCACATCCCTGTCACCGCATAATTTGAGACGTTCATATTCTCTTAAATGAAATGTCGAGGTGTAGCTGGGGAAATGTACTACCCAGTGTGTAAAATAAGAAGATTTGGGCAAAGCCAAGTGGGTAGTGAAGTGGTGAATGCGATCGGCTCTAGTCGAACTGTTTACCATCAAAAACACTAACCTGTGAATGGAATCCTGCCATTAAAACTGTCCACAGATGATTCCGGTATGAACAGCATGCGAACATTTTCAAGTGGCCTTTTTATGAGCCAGTGTAATCGGAATTTATCTTGAGGGATAGACAACAGGCAGAAACATCAAGCAGTAGACGGCGCAACTTACAGAGGCACATTCGTAACAGTAACCACGATGGACTGTCCGGTCAGCTTGCCATGTTTATCTAAAGGTGGGTAAGCTCAGTGCGCAGATCAAAGGATGGAATGAGTTCTGTGATGTGACTGTGGACCGGAATTACATCAAACGTCATGAAAACATTTGAATATGAGCTACTGATAAAACAGAGATCACGTTCTTCAGCTTCTTTCCTGGGTGTTAGCTGGTGTATTTGAGCAAGACTTGCACGCATAATCATCTTCCATGTTGGTCGTACAATTACTATTGTCCGTTAAACATTAAGCATACAAAATTTTCGTTCTGTGAAATTCCATTTGAATTGTAATAGACACATTTCTGGTAAATTTATCTTTTTACATCCGGTGTATGCCCCTTCCCATGCTGTTATTGCTCCCGTGAAATGAAGTAACAATCAAGTTAGATGAATAAAATTTTCCCTGACCCAACCTATCTCAAAGTACAAGTTCAGATATTCATTTCTGATGAACAGTACAAAGTAACTGAAAGAAAATCAGACCTACCAACCTCATACCGAATCTGTGGAAATTGTCCGGATGAGACTGGTGCGGGCATATCTTTCGCTAATGCATGTGGTTACCATTTCTGTCCGCAGTGTTAGAGTAAATTTCAGGATGAACCGATAACGCGCTCTCTCTGTTCGAAGCTCTCAGTGAAAAGGGTTTTGAAATTGTAACCACCTTGATCATTCCGGGGCGATGTTAGGAAACGCCGATTCGTTCATGTGATAATAGTTCAAAAGGTTACAGCGTGGATTAGTGGCTCAAACGGACTAACGGCATTGAAAATCACTTGGTGAATCAGAGCTGAACTGCGAAGACCGCTAACTTTATCGATGTGTACATTTCAATACCACGGTGTAAACTAATTCACACAATTGCTCCCGTATCGGTCTTGTTTAGTGAATTGTGTATATTCGTTTGGTGGGGTTGGATCAGACCAACTTCTTTGGGGGTCACAGAAATTTGGCGACTGCAAATGATTTCTGGTTATACTGCACCGTCACACCATTACCTCGACTTTTGGGAACGTATTGCTGACAATAAGTGTTTTATCAGCTTGTGACCTTGGTTTACGGCCAGAGGGCAGGACGGGAGAGTGACTATGTGAAACCCGGGGGATTTATTCTAGGCCAGGAGCTGTTGTTTGTGTTCTGCAGTGGTCGAAAACCACCAACGCTGCTGTTCGGATGAATAAGTTACCTTGATAGGGGAAAAGCCACTGGGTGCATCAAACCAGACATGGAGTGTCCCACGTGAAACCAGTCGGGAGAAGACCCGTGGTCGTGGACTGGACAGCCAAACCTCAGTCTGCCATCCCTACTCGTGACATTCAGAGTACAGTAAACCGACACGTGAACTGTGGCTCGATATGCGAGTAAGCCCTTGTTTATACCCGGTCTCATTCACGGTTTGTTGTTTCATTAATGGAAGTCATCACAAGACTATTTACCGAGTGATTGTACCTTTCTATTTGCCCATCACCCTGTTAAAAGTAATGAGTCATACTTTGTCTCTTAATTTCACATATCTCAAACACTTCATCCATAATGAAATACGCAAAACAGGACCCCTTGTCAGAGTCCAGACGCTAAGTCGGCGCTCCAACAAGCTGTCCACCTTCAAATCCAGCTTCAACTACTAAGACACCATCGACAGTTGGTGGCGCGAAGGCCAGCAAAATTTGGTAGGGTTATCTGCGATAACCAAGATGTCATTGTGCTGTCTCGATTGGTGGCCGCAACAAGTCCAACTCAATCAGCTTGTTCGGATAACCCTAAACCATCGACTGGGGTGGAGCTTCTTGGTTTGATTCGAATTAATGTGACACAATGGTTGCGGAGATTCAACACGTCTCATTGCTGGTTCGGCCATTAACATCGTTGAGACACGGTAGTTTTCATCATTTTGTTGGATAGGATGGCCAAACGTGTCGTAGCTTGCCTATGGATTATTTTCTCGTCCGTAACGTGATTTCGAGTTACGCTATCTGACTGTATTGCTTTGGCTTTAGTTGAAAATAATTAGTAATCACAAGAGCATCGAAGGAACCAATTCTTCACACTATTTGATAGGAAACACTGTACCTGCCTCGCGATTTCTGTCTTGCTGGGGAGCTTCTTAACACCGAAGTGCTGCATTTTCTGCATTTATTTATTTCTTCTAAAAACCATACGGTCCTCCAAATGACAATGAATTCAGATTTCTATTCAATCTTACTAATGCTGGGAGATATCGATCATGTGACTCTCGGTGGTAGTTGTGAATATACCATGAAACGAAATATGGATTTCCGAGTAGATGTACTCATGCGAACGGTAGTCTAATTATTCCAATTGCCTGTTTAATTGTTCTAACTTACCAGTTCAATTACCACATGCAAACTACCAATTTTATTGCTGCCAGTAAAAATCTGAACTGTAGAAAAGCAATAGAGAAAAAAGACATGAACGTTTATGTTCTTCACTCTGTGATGACTTGCTCCCAGTTTACACTACGTCCAGGTCATTCCGTATTCCGTAATCAGATTTTTGGTTTATGCATAATTTTATCACTCACCCGCTCGGTTAGATGAAAATTTTCTTGATAGTATCTTGATTTTTTTCCCGCTAACTGAGCTTATACGTAGAGTGTTAATATTCACAATGAAGTGGTCTGTTTCTTCTCCCAAGAACCACGTCCCCCGATTTGTTCCGTGGTCCATGCATTCAATCGGGAAACTGTCCATCTATGACGCAATAGTTTTCTCTGTCAAACACACATTTCTCTGATGCGTGAGAAGAAGGAAGAAATGACAGGGGCATGGAAACGCAGCAGATCCGCTCGGATTTTGCATCCCATGAGATAGGGCGCGGTATGTAAAGCATCGGTTGTAGGCCGCCATATGGGTATGGACTAAGTAAGCGTTGTGAATTGGTTGATACTGTTTCACCTGAGAGCTACTGGTTTGTTTTTCCTCCATCAAAGCAGTTTTGTGCTCGTTCTCTCTCCTCCACCACATGACGGCTGATGGTCAGAACGATATTTTCATTGCAAGGTCTGAATCATTCCACTGCCCCTAAACCTGACTTCGTAGTTAGCAACTAAACCCTTTTCAAAAAATGGTGTACTAATCGTTTCACCAATGACAGGAACAAAATGTTGACTGAGAAAGGAAGATATAATATCCGGCTAGTGTCCACCAAATTTCGTAGTCACGTTAGTTCACTTGCATTCATCTTGGCCATGTCTAATTTTGCATCGTTTGCAGACAGCAGACGGGTGGTGCGAATAACCGTTTATTATTGTGTTACCTCAATTGCTAAGTTAAGAAACAAAATGATGAGGCCAAGCTCTCCAACGGGAAACGAAGCCGTATGATAACATCTATTAATGGGGAACGGAGTTGACAAAACTGGCGAGTAAACAAAGTTTTTCGGACAGGGTAGTCATTGTCTGTGGAGTAACGGATTTGGGATATGGTATGCCCAACGGATGCACACCCATTTGCCAGTGGACTGTGATCGGTATTCGATCTTTGTCCGCTTCACGCACTCCTGACCTTGACTGTGATCTGCTGGCATGAGCCAACTAGACTATGACCGTAGTCCTTATTCTCCACTGATTTTGCCGTGGTTACCTGGTAGCTAATAAGCAGTCGACATGATATAAATTTGCCTTTATTCTGCGACATTCTGGTTCTTAATTAAGCTTGCGCTAAACTGGGATACAACATACATGAAGTTGGGAAGAAACAATGGAAAACAAACTAATTGCAAAGACAAGAAAGTGCTTGAAAAAAAATGATTTGCGGATCCCGGGACAAGCACACATTATAGATGCTAGTTTGGGATTACGAATTTTGATTCCTGTCGGTTCACCAACACAAGGCGCGATGTTTCTACTGGGATTAGAACGATTCCTCGGGTTCGGTATGTGACTGCGGATGAGTTTTCGATGCTTCTCGAATGTTTCTTACTGGTCGGTTATTTAACCAACCAACTTTCGGACGCATTTTCTATTCAAAAATCAGTACTGTCGAAGAACCATCAATGGAATGCACTTTGAGGATCACCCAAGATCAAGCACTGTGCGACAGACACATGCCACCATCGCAATTCGACCATTTCAACCCGTCAAGGGGAAAATGGAAAACACAGGATCGACTGGAGAATGGATTATCAAGCACCAACTTCTAGAGCTAGCCAGGACCACAAAAACGTCTCCCTTTTTCAAATCGTTTAAAACCGGTTTCGATGCCATTAAACTTAAGATGAATTGGTTAAAAAGCTATATTCTTTATTTCCCAAACCCCAATCCTTTTATTCGCATCTAGATGACGCTTCATTAACTCAGTTTTCATCGAACCCTGTAGAGTCCCGCGGTAGATTTCGCATGTCAAATGTTTGGCGTTGGCGAATACCTAATTTGGCCCAAATCTCGATTTGAATGGAATGGTAGATACCTAACTGTTGCATCAAAAAATCGACCGGATCCTGGGCCAATTTGTGCTGCGGCTACCAGCACTCGTGTGCAGCGTACCAGTCTCTGTCGATTGCACATTGTTGTACCAGTGTTAGAGGCGAAACGTGGATTCGAAAACTTTCAGCATCCACCTGGATACGATACGCTCATGCCCGACTTCCGAAAGTTGCAGCTGACTAGGTGGCATCCACTGTGTCGAATGTTGCTTCGTCTCTGGTTGAAACTATAGATCTGTGATTAAAAACCAGAAATGTTTTCGCAAAAATTGGTGGTCCAACATCACGCAAGTGTAATATAACTTTAGGTCATCCTTCTTCCTTCTTCCTTCCTCGCTAAGACAACAGGGCAGCCAAAGTTAGGTTGCCATTTTTGGACCACTCTTCTATTGTGGGATGATTGGATAGATCTTGTTGAACATACGATAAAGTTTTAAAGCTGTGTCGAGGTCATCCGCTTATTCTTCCCCATCATCGTACATACAGAAGTAATGTTTTTCCTCGTTAGTGATATCAACAGGTTGGCCAAGTCGAGTTTCGTTATCCAAGAATCGCTTGTGAAGCTAGCATTCTGCAAACTACTCAAATGCAGGACGCGTTGGAAACGCAACATCACAAAAGAGCAAACAGACGCGTTGCTGTTAGTTCAACCAACTTTTATAGTCATAGAAAATCACGTCACCCAGCAATACTGCTTTCTGCCTTAGTATGGCAGACTTCATGCCTATGCGTTGTGCATTACTGCTTGCGTGAAAATGATGAACAGCGTTCAGGAAAGGTTATAATCTGCAGTCTTTTACCCCAATCGTTTTGACCGAATCTGGTTACCTCTTATCCGGTGATTTCACATCCCTTGGAAGAGAACTTGGTCATAGCAAAATAAGTTCAGACACAGTCGAACTCAGCTAACTTTAAACAAACAGACAGCTTTGCAGAACCGTTATTGCAAGGATAGATTTGATCAGTATTGAAGTTTCTTACTATCAGAAAACTCGACGATTCAAATGTCACTTACGTGGCTAGGGAAACTTAATACTATCGATTGGCTCGCATACCAAGTGAACTTGTACGAAACCGACCACTGCAGGAGTACGGGCATTTCGCTAGTTTTCTTGATCACTGCTCAGATTCAAGTCTCAATAAGTACAGCAGTTGATCGAGATGATTGTTGCACCTAATCATCCAATCAATATTTCTTGATATCCTTGTTGTGAATAGTTCTGATACACTGATATGACCTATACCAGACAACTCCAGTGGATGGTTTGATTTCTGTCCACTGGTTGCGTATTCATTCACGTATTTTATTCAGGGTATTTTCTCGTCAGTTGGAATTCGTCTATTCACCCCTTAACACTGGGGAAGCAAGCTAGAAATCGTGGCCAGATCTTGGATTAAAAACCACGCGGCTGCGATCCACTGAGTGTAAGCTATTCCCAATGCTCTTATTGGTTACCTAAGATCAATCAAACTCCCTTGGATAATTGGGGTGTAGGCTGGACACTTTAACAGAGTGATAGTTTTTCAGGAAACTTTAGGTTCGAAAAGATCGACAGCTTCCGACAAAGTTACGTCATACAAGTAAAAACAGCACAAGTGGAATTCTTCGTTAGGTTCTAGTCTATCAGAAAAGTATAAACTGGGTGATTACATTTCAATACAAAATTTATGAATGACGGAAAATGGGACAATAGAATATTTTAGGTGAACAGTTTAATGTTTTTTAACTTCTAGCAAAGCAGTAGATCAACAACGGATAATTCTAAAACTTGATCAGATTGTTTATTGTGATTTCACGATTGGTCTGTGGTTCCAGCGAGAACAGGGTATAATTTTTAATATTACCGAGTGTTCGTCTGACTGGCGGCAGGACCTTAGGGAATATTAATAAAGCTCGTTCAAATGTGATAACAGCAGTAGTATTATTAGTTACAGTAGTGGCCGGCAGTGGCCAGGCGGATAAGGTCGTGACTTTTGGACGTGAAGGTTGCGGGTTCTAATATTCCCACCGCCGGTCAACTTCCCCACTTGGTAGCCCTTTGTTGGCCGCAGCCCCCTTCCTGCAAAATGAGGTAGGTTGTTGTCTCATTAATAAAGAAAGTAAATGATAAAAGATGAAAGATAATAGTTGTTATTTTTCATGTCGTTATTGCGCAGGTGGTAGCAGCAGTGATAATAACAGTTATTAGCTAGCGACTGTCAGGACAACAGTTCTGGGCAGGTTTGATGTGAGCCGCTCATGGTACTCGTTTCTTCATGATTCGCTATTAATTGCCCTGCCATTGTTTTTCCTTGGACTCTCAGTTTAACCTAGTTCGGCACTTATCTAGCTCTTGCCCATTCTATCTCTTAACCCTACTTCCTACCACTTCCAATCTTTTTTGTCCAGTACGAACAATTCTTTCCTTCATTCAGCCGTCATTCTTAGAACAATTTGTTTCTAATTATCTTATCACAACATTCACGATGGGAAAGATTGCTCTTCCCACATGTCATGCGGCCTCGTCGCAACATGAGACGTACAACATGTCGAACATTTCATCTACTGTCCTCATTTTTATGTGCATTCGTGTTCATGTGGGTTTCAAGTACGCAACTGGATGAGAATAGACGAACAATTAACGTTACACGGAAATAGTCATTGAAAAAACTAGCCCGGTTAGCCCACATTTTTGCATGCAAGCGGCAAACTTGTTTAGGTCATATCAATAGGTTTGCATGTTTGTTTGTTGCTAAAATAAAACTGATAAATGTAGGAAATTAACGGGGTTAGACAAGGAGATACGGTCTGGATCATTTGTTTTCACTGCGAAGTTACACTCAGTTACCTCTGGTTTCTGCTAAGTACAGTGCAAAAAACGGAAATCATTGAGTCATACTCCTGTTTCGTGCAACTTGGCAATTTGGGGACAATGTTTGCATCTTTACTGTTACAAATTAGTAGTATATATTCAGAAAATGTGAAAAAAATATATTTGGAGTTCACGGCAAAACTGTGAATCACACGTTTCAAACATCGGGTAGCTGGATGATTTAAACGGCATAAAGTAGCTTGACTTGACGCAAACTTGACGTTTCTGTTTTGCTTGAGCTCTATTTTGGTACGTAGAAGTGAATCCAGTTCCAGAAATGTTACTTTTAGAACATCATAAATGTGATTATATAAACCCCTAGCAGTTGGTTTATCGTGCACATGTTGTGCTCCATCTATACGAATCCATCCTTAAACGATACAGGAGTTTGAGCAAAATGACAAGAAAGTCGTGGCCTGGGGACAAAACGAAGCCACAGCCGGTCTCAGTCAGCGTCAGATTAACTTAAGCCCGGTATCCAATAGAAAATTACAAGAACGCTGATCATCCGCAAGCCTACTCACACAAACACACACATACGCACCTTAAAGAAGTATAGCCGTACATGAAACAGGAAATCGGTGCTCATCCGAAGGGTTTCAGAAGCGTCCTGAGCAAAGAACTGTGGAAACAGTATCAGTTGATGTCCAATAATCTTAAGACCCAGCAGTCAAAAATAGTATGGTAACCAACAGCCCCCTTGCTGCAATCACAACTAAACATGCCTAGCTATTGTTGCATTTGTTGTTTGCCAGACCTACAAAGGGCCCGTGTGTCATGTGTCGACCGATGGACGGTTGATCGTGCTCGGATGTTGTAATGCTGTTGTTGCTGTGAAATGAATGATTACGAGAGTCGAAAGCCTTGCAAGTTTGTAGTTTTTCAAACCCCAAAGTCGCTGATCTCTAGGCTCATTGCGGTCTCAAAGCATTGACGCCGTAGATCAGATCTTTGAGGGCCAATTCAGATATCGTATGGATTACGATTCATGACCTTAATTGAACTCATTTTCCGACAGCATTTGATAAGGACATCCTCAAGGGACGCCAAAATATGGTCAACAGCGGAAACCAGCACTCAGTTTAGATTGTCTTTCTATTCGAAATTTTCACCTGCACGGGGATTGCACAGTTGCCTCGCCAACTTCGAGCACTGTCGTGATTCTTTGCATTTCGTTTATGATTTATCAGTAAACTTGAACGAATGTCTTTCAGCTGCCATGGTCCTCTCGTTTTATTTACTTAGTTCTGGTCAGATCATTTCAGTTTGTATTGGCAGTACGCATTGGTGCTCTACTCATATTGGTCAAATTCCGTATTGCTATTTCGAGTGCCAATACTAGAGTTCGCCATGGTATTTGGGCAGCACAACAAGTAGACTGGATCTCGCTATAATTCAGTAGGAAATAGTTGGATCCATTTAGCCGACATCTGGTAGATAAACGCATTACTGAAGTGGCCCATGATGTTCACCATTAAAATCCAGATCATTCTGGCAGCATCTGACTGGTCTTTATTAGTAGTCTGTGAAGGACAGGTGCAATACAATGCAATGGTAACGTTTAGTAAACCACTGAGATCCACTCCAGATAACCTGGTGGTTTTCCTACTTAACTCTCAGCCTCTCGTCCCCAGTTCACGTCTCGTTTCGAGCTCAGGGTGAACTTAATGTTGGCGAAGATAAAAGCGCATTGATTCCATGGTTTCCTATGGTGTATTGAGCTTCAATGCTTCACTATAAATCATCTCGTTCACAAACGGATAACCATATTACTCTATTCTAGTGGAGACTTGAGGTGCATCAAAAGATACATATATGTCTATTTAAATATATATATATATATATATATGGATAGATCTGTGTAAAGATTACGTGCCACCGAGATCACGATAAAAGACGACAGCCATGTGACAGAAAGGAGGAAGGAAAATAAGAATAGTGTGGAGTCTTCCACACGCGCGACGGCTGCCCTATTCTCCATACTGACATCATCGGTTATCTGTAGAGATGCTTGGTTTCTCTGTGGCCCCGGTACTGTTAGACTGCAAAAATAAAATAAGTGGCTGAACTGGAGATCCAGCTCCCAGCCTTTGACCCAATAGTTTAATCTGCAACACAGCAGGACGAGTTGAAGATCTCGCAGCCTTCTGAGGGCTAGATATCCTGGAGCCCGGCATATCTCTTGGTCACAGATACTTATACGCCTAATGCTGTATGCTTCATGTCTCGTTAGTAGCTGGTATGAAATCAGGGTTTTGTCATCTTTCCCCTACTGGTCACCAAAGATAGGGCATTTGTCCTTGTCCTCACATTTAGGAGAAAACGCCAACTCAACCAGATAGTGGTCCTTAAGTCCTCCTTAGAAGCGGCCATCTGAGACACGCCATCATGTGAGAGACTACATAAACAAATTTACGCACTATCAAGCGTAAATTTACCGTCAACTGCAGCGCCCTTATAGATCCGGGGAAATATCTGAAACTCACCTAGTAACCTACTACCCACATGGTTTTTAAATACCTGTAATTTCAATGTGGATGAGGTTATCATACTGCTCCGAGGTTTTCGAAATCTAGACGTAGATTACTTCTCGTCTTGAAAACGATTCAATTGCTCGAATTGATCAGTGTGTGTTTGCCAGTTCCGCAGATGCTGCAGGATGAATTATTTGTTGGTAAACTTGAATTAACTTGTTATTCAGTTTTTTTTCTGCCAGTTCATATAGAATTTCATTCTCACTGAATGGGGGTGTTGATCGGGTACAGCACAGGATGTGGGTTCTTTGAAACTTTGGGATCGATTATTTTGGCATTCTCGTTGCAGACGTATTGGCTACGTCATAAACAGGTTGAGATAGTAATTTTTGCCATATTGTAGCCAAACTCATCGATTAAACGGATGAGAAACGTTTTCTGTTTATTCTGACCAAATTCCATATGTCCTTGACTTGTGTTCAGTTGGTTTTGATTTATTTATAAGATGATATTTTTCTATTAGTAATGGGATTTATTTCAAGTACTTGCAAATATTCGTTTTCTGTTTGAACAGATGCCATCACGATTTAGGTTGATTGATAAAGTGCTTGTTTCTAGGTGTGAGAAAGGCGCGTTTATGATGTATGGTAAAACGTCAAAGCCAGTTGGAAAATTGGCCATCAACCGGACAATGTTGTTGAACGTCACACATGATAATGGCGAGAAAATCTAGCTGAAATGTTCCCTAGATCGATATTGGGCATCTCATGGAACTTTCTGCCCTGCTGAGCATATGCCACACCACTGGACTGTCATTGATGTAGGCATTTGAAGCACCAGATTTATTCTAAGCGGCAGCAATAGATACAACATCTGAAGACGGTGATTATAGATTAAATTCCTGCTTATCTGGTAAGCTCGTTGGTGAAGTTCCGGAAATCGTGAATAGAACAAACATTTTAATGTTGAAAATTGGTGAATAATATTGTGGGCGTTTAGTGTAACGGTGAAAACCGCTCGCCGGGAACCGATGCAAGCTGACACTTTATTGAGGATTTTCCTCTAGCTGCCCCTCCTTGTCGTACAGGATTGGAAACAGTTCACCCCCAAGGTGGTTCATTTGGCCCATTCAGAGCAGGTGAACATCTAACCGTAGAATGGTTATTGTCCGACATATACTGCAACGGATTCGATGCCATATAGCAAGCCTCGGCAGTTTGACTGTCCAAAACATGAATTCAATTGCTCTTGTGGAGTTTCAACTAATGTGAAATCACTCAGTGTCTCCGTTTCCTGATCTGCGAACTGCCCTTGGAACTTTTGAACTATATGTGCCAAACTGACTTTTTACAATGAACGAAATGCTTCGTGTATTGGATAAAAGACCGTGCCTTTTCTGTATGTAGTAATGACCGTAAACAGGGCATCCAGACGGAACAAAAATAAAAAATATACACCAGCACCGAGCTAAGCAAATGAACATACACACACACACACGAGTCAACTGTCAGTTGGATACTTCAGACTGAACTTCCAATCCAATGTGAAAGGTTCCTTGCAACGACCGCAATGTAACTTAATTCTTGTAAGAATTCGGCAATTCACGCAATAGCAAGCAGCAGAAACTGGACGCGACTGAGCACGTGGAAGCATTTATTTTCAAACTGTCTTCTTTCTGTTTATTTCTTGCATGGGATGAAGTTAGTGCAACTGCTTCATATAAAAATATATATATATCATCGCTCAACTCACGGTACAGAAACCTTGGAAGCACTGTACAGCTGTTTCATGCTTGTTAGGAATCATCAGCAGCGCATATCCACTGCGCACGAACTGGGATACGAACCCGGGACGAACGAATCTGAGTCGAACACATTAGCAATTACGCTACCGGGCAGGCTCTGAACGGTTTGCTGAACTTCACCACATGATGTCACACTTATCCTTTGCTGAGTTGCACGGCTACTGTCCACTAGCACACAGCAATCGACTCCTACTGATAGATGATTTCTCTGCAGGTGGCCCAAGCACAACGAAGGCTTTGGATATGACATCACTTTGGCCTGCAGCTAATTCGTTTTTACAAATACATTTGTTTTACTCTCAATAGAGAACCACGGAAGCTAGGAACTAGATTCTCTGTTGAAGCTTTATAGATTTTGCACTGTTAGATGACTAATTATGATCTTCAAATGATTCATAGTCTAAGTAGCCTAGCCATGCTTGTTAGGAATGATCAACACTGTCTATCCAACGCACCGGAATTGGTATGCAAACCCAGGACGCACGACTTTCAGTCAAAAGCTTTAGCTATTGCGCTAGCCAGGTTGATTCTCAACCATTTAAAGAACACCAACTCAAGACGATATAGCGCCCCTATTCCTGGCAGGATTTTCGAGGCGACAGACCTGCAAAAACACGAGGTCAGCAACTATCAGGTGAAGTTGAGCTTATCACCAGGAGGAGGAAAAATTAAAAGTCACCTTAGTGGGTTTTATTTCTTGATATTTTGCCATCCTAGGAGACTTGCAACGAATTCCCAAATGATTCGACATTTACGGAGCCCATTGAATCAGTGGCATAGGATAAATATTGGTTGTCATGGCTTCAGCATAAAAGCAATTGGAATAAATAACCGCTGATTGGCAACGTCAACCATTTTACCCAAATTTAGTGACCATCGCAAATTCTGAATAGACAAAAGTCTGATAACTGTTTATCCTACTCAATGATTTTAAAGAGTTATGATCATAGTAGCTGAGGTCGAATGTTCTCGTAAGATATTTTCTTTTCCCTTTCCCCTTTAGACTGCAATCGCCAACAGCGGTGGAATCAACGATAAAAGAAAACAACAATCTAGTGATATGACTTAATCTAAAACTTAACTTGTCCGACCATCAGCGATAAACAAATTGTAAAACTGCCTAGAACCCAGCCAAAATATCCCTATGGAAATTGTCCATTGGATTTCAAAACATTTTAATGTGCATCATTTTTTTAACCTTTTACTGCCCATAAATTGGCTATCCAACTTTTTCGGCCCTGAACTACACTGTAAAACTTCACCCAGTACACGTGCGTGCCGGCACTTGTCGTGCCCGGCAACGTTTGTCTATCTTCCGGAAACATTCCTGACGGGAGAATCCTGGTGAATTGAAATTTTTTCTCTTAGCAACAGGATCTAAGAAATATCGTTCTCTGGTCTTTTGTCTCAGTTTCATGTTTGACTGATTGTCTTTCGGATTGGAATTTTCAGGTGTGAAACAAGTCATCCAATCAACGTCACACACGAAAAGCACCTGAAGCGAGTTTCGTTCTCATTCGAACGCGTCAGCAACAAACATCCTTTATCTAGTCCAGGGAAGACGCTCAGGTGTGACGGATTCGAAGACAGGCCCAGTTAACGTCAGCAGAACGCTACCATCGAATCAAATCTCTTGCAAGACTGGTTTCACGATTTGAAATTTATACACTTGTCAAACTTGCTTCCGGGAGAAAAATACGAATTCGCCCAATTGGATATTTCTGATGAACCTAGATGGAAATTAGTGACACAGAGGTAACTTTTACATCTTCCAGTTGGAAAGCTTGGATTCAGATCCTGGATACGATGGATGATGTTCACCAGCAGTGAGCGCCAATTAGTGTGAAACTCGTGTGAGGTTCTTCCGGAGTGTAAGTTCATCCGCATGCCCTGAGATTTGTGCGCTTGAAAGTCAAGGTCCGTGAGGCAGTTAGCCAAACACTGTTACACCAACCCGATACACTAATCACAATTAATGGTGAGATCCGTATGCCTCAGTTTTGATGAAAAAATGAAATGCGAACGAGACTGTTAGTCTTATAATTACTTAGGTTCATTTCACGAGATCCACAAAGTCTGAAATCACACTGGTAGCACCTGACCGAGAAGTTGTAAGCTCGATTCCATAGCTTTCTTTCTCGGCGATAGATGGAGCATGCTCGCAACGACGAATCTGGTTCCGATGATGATTGTACATTTTGATTCCTTTTCAAAATCCTCGTATCAGTCTGGTGTGCTATAGTGAACGTTCTGCCTGACTCCGTCTTAAAGGGCACCTAATTTGTATTCATTAATAGGGAGAAATCATCAAGCCTCCCAGTTTATCTAAGACTATTTTGTCATTATTTCCCTTTTTTGCTTAATAAATTTTTTACTAGCAAACAGACCGATGGATCAAGTTCGGATATACTAATAATGCTGATCAAATTATTAGCTTTTTCCGTGACATTTGGAACAAAGTTGGGTTATGTTACTCCATCTGCTACCCTTGAGTTGCATGTTCTCGCCAGTTTCTTTGCTTTTTCTAACTTCAGATGAGCTTTCTTCTTTTGGAGCGATTTTGTTTGAATTCTATGCAACAACACATGATGGCATGTTTTTGTAGTGACTATTTTCACATGAAAGCAGCACAGGGCTGCGATGCGAAAACAGTATCACAAGAAAACGGGGAAACAAAACTTGACAGAATCAGGTCCGAGAAGAAGAGTGTGGGAAGACGTTTACACCTGCTTAAAAGCTTGTCAAATCATTAATTCTTGAATAGCCTTGATTGCGGAGATACATAATGGATTAATCTGGGTACCAATATATGGACAGCAGCAGTGGTGGTAGTAGTGGCAATAGCAGTAGTAGTGGCAATAGCAATAGTAATGGTAGTAGTGGTAATAGTAATAATAGTATTGGTAGTAGTCATAGCGGCATTATCAGTAGCTCTAGTAGTAATAACAGTACTTGTAGTAGCAGTAGCAGTGGTAGTCGTAAAGGTATAAATAGTAGTAGTAGTAGTTGTTGTAGTAGTAGTAGTAGCAACAAGCTAAATTCCGACAGCTTGACCTCTAATGAAAATCACGTGCAAACGGACGAACGGTCAAATTAAAAGATTAAAATGTCTCAGCGTTTGAATATGAATAAATTTCGCTTCGGACGGCTTGATTAAAATACAGCAAACATTGTTTAACTTTGCCAATCTATTACTCATACACTTGCATAGGTTACTTTGTTTCCTACCTTTCGAATTCAAAATTTTACCATCATTATGGTTACAGTCATTTGAATAAAATTAGCGAAATCAGAATGGAGCTTATTAGTCTGGCTCAGCTTGCCCATCGATGCACTACATTTTCTCTGACGTCTCCTAAAATCTGATTGACCCAAGAACCATACTTCGACCAATGTCGTCGACTGTTCAGAATGCATCATTAGCATTAACTATATTGGGTCAAAGATCACGTGCGATGGGAGTCCAAGTGTGACGAATTAAAATTTTGAGTTTTTGATGGACTGTTCAAAATATATATATATATGGCCGGATAATCTGAAAAATGACAGGTTCTATTTCAGGGAGGGACTATGTGACAGATACCTGTAAATACTTGCTTAGTTGCATCTCATCCGGTGGTCAATTAACTGCTGAATAGCTTTCTAGTATGCAGAACGCTCGGTTTGCATTCATCGGTAATGGCGACGGTGTGACATCAGAATATCGACCAAGAGTCGGATAGACATAGCAACAAGATAGTTGTTGCTGCCATGTAGCTTAGAAACATGACCGTCGAGAACAGAAGTCATGCGGTGGCTTTCAGTGTTCGAAAACCATTGTGTTCGCACCTTTAGCAGAACGTTATGGCCCAATTTTGTGAGTAACTCAGAGATTAGGTTTGAGATACAGATTCACATGGTTCGACCTTTAGAACTGGAAGTTAATCAATAGGTTAATTTGATTGGGACACGTATTACGCATGCCCATAGGACAAATGTCTGCTTTGTTGTACTTTGTTCTTCGAGGCCGGTGGTGGTTGGCAGTCGGATCGTGAAAGCCATTAAATTGCATGGGGTAAAGTGTGAGAGTTGTAATCAGCGGATCGGCACGTGGAGATCTAGTTAGACCATTGGGCTTGAATCCACGAGATCCCGCGAAATGGTCGAAGACACCAGGGTACACGACTCAGTGTCATAGTCAATGCAATTCTTGCATTGGGAATCTTTTTCTTTTTGTATATTTAGTTCCTCAACTTAATGTTTTGCTTTGTATCTTCGCTACTGCTCATTCCTCTTTTCCGTTCGAGTCGGTTGCACTGTGAGGTAGCAGTCAGAACCTGACCGTTGGCTCCAGGTTGATGGTTGTACTAGTTGGGTTGAACCAAACTGTTCTACATTCCATTGCTGCTCGTGCACAGTCCCCCATCTGGTTTTGTGCTTAGTTCACAATACGAAATTGTCTTTTACTTAGCGAGCTCTCAGGACCTTAATTTATTAGGAGTTCACGGGATAGAGCAACCACATTTGCGCGAAACAAAGACAATCGTACACCATTCCAAAAGACATTGTGCTTTACTTAACTACTAAGATGGACTGCTTTGACCGGCTAGCCCTGAAACGAATGATAGCAATGAAAAGGAGCAATCTCTGCTGTCGGCTACGAAACTGAAACCAACCAAGTGGAATCGGGACCATCCACGAAAACAAAATGAACGAACAAACGTCGGATCCAGTTGGTCCGGAGATGCATGCTTAGGTTCTGCATAAAAGAACAAATTTAAGTGGATTTGAAAGTGATTTTTATTTCTTTTGTTCCTCCTTCGTTCCCAGATTGCACTGACCTTGAATTGAAAGTACTTTATTGTGGACTGGTCATTCGCGTTCGTGCCGCACTATCCAGTATCATTATTACTATAAAATTTTTGTATAAATTACTAGAACGAAAACGGACTTATAAAACACAATAACTAGTACTAATACTGTAATAGTATAATCATTACGTAGCTGGTGAACAAGAATAGCATTGATTCCCAAACGACAAATCGTGATCAAATACCAGAATTGAATGAAGTAGATTTTCATTCACTTAGTCCAACCTTGAAGTAAAAATAGTAGTCATTCTGTGCGATTACAGACTAAAATAAATTGACATTATCAGGACTTATAAAGCAACAGTATAATACCAGTCAGCAAAAGTTTGTCCACTAAGAGGTCCAACTTAGTAATCTACGAGACTCAAAATTTCCTTAGACAGACAACAGTGCAAACGCTTTGACGCATTTCGAGAACCCGTCAAATATCCTGCAACGTCCGATACGCATTTTAAATCAATTCTGATCTGCATGGTATAATCCGATTAGGTGTTTATTTAATCATTCGAGAAACTGGTCTTAATTTGTCCTGCTTTTTGAATGCATTTGTGGAGCATATGTCGTTAGTTTAATTTGAGTTGAACAAACGGTCAAATCAGTTCGTATCATCGTTGAATGGATTCTATTCATCTCCGACTGTCGGCCTAGTCCGGCGGAATTAGTGAACACTGCAATTCAAGTTATGCTAGGCTGGACCAGAATGCACGGATATCCGTACCGCTTTTGTTATTCGATGGGATCGAATGATCATAGTGGCCAGTATGAGTTGGATGCGACAAGTAGGTTGTTTCGGTCAGCGGAAATATTGCATGAATAGAAACAGTTTGAAAGACCTTTGACCGTCATTCAAGAAGCACCGATAAAATTGACTAACTTTGATAAATAAAACCGTTACGTGACGAAATATATTACTTATCGACAGATCATTCATCTCGTGTTCCTGCTTGATTATGTCCCAGGGGGGCTTAAGAGAATGGAAACAGGACCTCGTCTTGCGAATTCGATTGCTGTACGTCAGTGGCCGGAGGCCACGCAAATCGGTAACGGATAGGCAACATCATATAGTAAATTTCAACAAACCGTTTAAAGTCTGTCTGATAGCGTAATGGCTAATGCGTCCGACTCAAATTCGTTCGTCCCGGATTCGCGTCCCAGTTCGGGTGCGGTGGACATGCACTGCTGATGATTCCTAACAAGCATAAAACAGCTGTACAGTGCTTCCAAGGTTTCTTCACCTCGATTTGGGCGAAGATATCACATGATTAACAACTCCGTGATAATTATGAATTCTTCATTGTTTTCTATTATCATTAAGGACCGGAACTAAGAAATGTTTTACAACAGGGTGGAAAAAATAAATCGTCTGCCTGGCTAGTTTGACGGGGAACTAGTGAACGGGCGAAGTTTCGTAGGAAAAAGATGCAACATTTACGGGATAAAAAGTGTTTTTACCGGAAGTCACATAACTGACACTCAGTGCAAAACATACGCGAATGCATCTGTGTGTTTGGTTATCTATCTTGCAGTTCAAATATATGATGAAACCGAGCATGTATAGCAATTTACGAACCAAGTCAAATTTCTTTCACCTCTTCCCCCGGGGATCAGTCCTTGTTGCGTTAAATCAAACGTGTGAATTTTGCATTTATTTTCGCACATCGAAAGAATTCGCTTTGGTCAAAATCCGAATTCAAGTAGTCTACTCCAACAAACAATTTGCCCGAATCCCTGCATGGGAAAATTTGGACATCACATATGATTGATTACTTTGCAATCCAGTGTTCACCTAATGCCCGGGGTCGTGTAACTAATTTTTGCCACGGAAAATCAGCTAAAGAGTTATAATGCTATTGGGGAAATTTCAAACTACGTTCAATCATCAGAGAGCACTTGCGAATCCGATCATCAAAATTTCAGTGTGCCAAAACCCCGTAACTCTTATTCCCGCAGTTCAAGAAGAACCGAAAGGTGGTCAAACGAAGTCGAATAGTGTTAGAAGAAGATTCCTGATTGTTTTAAGGCGCCATTGATCCCATCTTGGATAGGTTATTGAAATAGTAAATTGGTTCCAAATCCCAATGGCCATTTTTGTTGGTGACCGTAACATCGTTTGAGAGTCCCCCAAAAATACGACGATTGGATTCAACTTCGATTTTCTCTAGCTTCACTGGGGATAACAAGTTCTAAGACATTCAATGAGCTGTGCACGTCCGGATAACAGACCTCGAGACTTTTTCCGTCAGGCTCACATGTGGAATATCAGAATACCAAATCATACTCCAAATGTTTCGATACCATAAGTACTTACAACGGACAGACTTCAAGGATTATCAGCTAATTTTTGAGGAATCCTAGCTCATAATTCTGGAGAAATTAACTTATGATTCGACAAGAATTTTTTGAGCAACTCAGAGGATGACTTGCACATAATGCTTTGAGATATCTGGCCTGCGTCCAGTTCATTTCGGAGTGTACAGGACTAAATTTTAGCAAATAGCCATCCGATTGTCCAGAAATGTTTGTTGCTGTGGTATTTCTGCCTGTTTATCAAACAGACAGCTCTGTGTTGGCCTTTGCTGGTTTGTATCAACTTGCGATAAATGGGACAACTTTTGTGGTCCGCATATCATCTGGATTAGAGAAATATTAGAGCAAAACTCCATTAGGTCAAGCATAGTTCAGTTCAATTTTGCAATCTAAAAGGATACTCTGGTTTTCATGTCATTCCCAAAGCACCATCTACTCAAACAGAAGAAGCGAATCAGGAATAGCAAAAGATCGATTGTAAAGCAACAAGGTGAAAGACCCGAATGAAGAGAAAACATTTCATACGCAAAAAGGTCACTCGCTGCGACATTGAGACGCATGACCTACTGCCGCCAAAAACTGTTTGCGATGTCCACTGACAGTCCAACTAGACATCTACGAGCCAATCCGCTGATTACAACTCTCACACTTTACCCCATGTAATCCAGTGGCTATCGCGATTCGACTGCCAACCACTACCGGCCTCGAAGAACAACGTATAACAAAGCAGACATTTGTCCTATGGGCATGTGCAACACGTGTCCCAATCAAATTAACCTATTCTGATTCGATTCCAGCTCTATAAGTTGAACCATGGGGAACTGTACCTCAAACCTAATCTCCGAGTTACTCATAAAATCACCCACAATTTTCTACGAGTGGTGCGAAAATGGTGTTTTTAAGCCCTTAAAGCCATCGCACGACTTTTGTTCTCGACGGTCATGTTTCTAAGCTACATGGCAGCAACGACTGTGTTGTTGTTGCGTGTATTTGACCCTTGATCAATGTGCTGATGTCACGCCGATGACCTAGTGTATCACATTAGTGAATGCTGGTCAGGCTTTATGTATGCGCAGAGGCAATTCATCTGATATGCGACCTCCAGGTGAGATGCACCCACCCAAATAACTGAATCTGTCCATTTCACTCAGTTGTTTTCCTGAATGAACAAGGTTCTGCTTCTTGCCACTCCAGGCCAACTCACAATTTATTCCTCAAAGGTTCCAAAAGCTTGCCAAACACACCTACTGTATCTTTTAGACTAATGAGAAAAACTGGCAGTCTGTTTTGGGACTAAAGGAGAAGCATTACGTCGTACGTGCATTCTACGTCACAGTTTCCTAGCAATTTTCATTATCGCTGTTCACACATAGCATTTGAGCTGTTCCGGTAAGCGTATCAACGACAAAATGAAACAGAAATGGTGAAGAGTGCAATCTTGACGAATACCACTTCTGGTGGTGATCTCGGGTGAAACACTACTATACGCACCAAATCGGCCTCAGCTGTTCACATACAAGGAAAGGATACGTGAAATGAATTCCTCTTGTCCACCATTCAATGACAACCAGTGTCATAGAGCTGCACAATCGACAGATTCAAACGTACCAGAACAAAGAAGATCGCACAGGTCAGTCAACGATTGGTACCTCGTTGTTCTGAGGTTTGTCGCACAATGATTACTTTGTCAAAACAACACATACCGAGGCAGAAACCAACTGGATTATCACGCATACACCTTTAGCGAATACTACAAATGGGCAGGCGCTAATAATTGAGGGCATTTTGAATGCAATAATTACTAAACTAATTCCTTTGTAGTTTTCACATGAGGCCTGTCACTCTTCTTGCAAGTACGCCCAATCACCGATTCACATCAGTCTTCAGGGCTCTCTTCACTTGTCCAGGTTGACCCCAGGGGTTTAGATAATTTGATGTTAACACTTCACAACCATCCTTGAAGAAGAACGGCGACAGCCCATCTGGTCTAGCCGCCTTATCCATTTTAAGAAAACCTAGCTTCATGATTGCCTCCATTTTGAAGGGAGTACTGGAATCCACCTGAATTGGTTCACTTGCACGCACACGTGCAAGCCTCACTGTGGCCTTGGGCCAACTAAAATGCACTCTAATGTGTTTGCTAAAGCTCCAACAGACGGTCCTGAGGGTGAATCAGTGTACCAAAGGATTTGTCAATCAACACGCCGGCGCATGGCTTCCGTGGACAAGTATTACTAATCAGCAGGTAAAGGTTGCAATTAATGGCAATGTTTGCAGCTCATTCTATATCCGAACATTTTTCTATCCCCATTGTTCGGGGTCTTTTCTCAAAAGCACGGTCAGTCGGGGTCTGAGGGATCCATGCATCTCATTGTTGCACCTAGGGTTAAGGATCTGCGAGCATTCGAGAGAACAACGGAATTCGATAACAGAAATCTTCGCTGAATTGTACACGGTAGAGGGTCCTGCGTGGCATTTGCTGCTGAGTTTATGGCTTCTGTGATCTGGTGCTAGTGTTCTCTCGGATCCTGCGTATTTTGTCTAGACGAAAAAACCATCAAAGCTTCAAATGGACTCGAAGACGTCGAGTGCCGTCTTGAATCACCTGTGCAAGGTAAGCGGTTTTTGCGGTGATGCGACCACTGACCAGACAAAACCAAAAACGAGCTCGAATCAAATCATGATCCGAGTACACAGGTATCGACCAGAATGACCCGAAATACCCCACTGATCCACGCCACCAGTGACCGACTTTAGTGTGATCCATCTGAATCCAACACTGGGAAGATGAAATATAGCATCAGGTTAGCAGATCACATTTTAAGGCAAAAGTTGGTCTACGCCAGAAACAGTCTGTGGTAGGAACAAACTTGAATTAAGCGATCAATATTGCTGGTGCAATAGTGAGACAGCATATCAGCCTCCGATATACCGTTCTGTCTCTGCTTAGAACCGAAGTTCAGCATTGAAATCAACAGTAACCACAAAATCCGTTGAACGCACACTGTGGAGTTAGCGGGATAAGTCTTGGTAGAATTCGTTTTTTTGCTTTGGGAGAACTCCAGTCAGTGAATGAGCCGGTAAACACATACGACGAGTATACAGTATTCAGTCGACCGTTCAACCGAACTACACAAACGACTGTTGACTGAGATACAGTCTAGCAGTGCACATTTGGCTGGCACACTCAGAGTGATCCTAACGCCAACATGATCAGGAGTTCTCGAGACCGGATCGCCGGACACATGGAGAATGAAGCAAGAGAAAGAGGTTGTATCTGGGATACGAAGAGTGACTGTGTCCGTGTTTTTGTGGAATCATGTATGCGCGTCTGATGAAGAGCGCAAACATATTCTAAAAATTTCAAGGGTTTTAGTTAAAGTAGCTCATTCTCCTACAAGGATGCGCGTCTGATGCTTTGTGGTTATTTACATCGTAGAAGGGTTTTTGAGGAACCAATTCGAAACCTTTGGCTCAAATTGCTGCAGTGGGGCCGTAAAACAGCTCAGGAACTTTGGGCAAAATATATATTGACTTTACAGACATGAGTGAACCCTCAGCTTGAGATGAGTCATCGTGTGTAGCTTGCGGGTTCGTGGAAGTACGTAAGCCGTCAGGTCGCGCCAATGTACAGTCCCACTGTGAGGGTCGTAAGGGTTTACAGCAAGCCAGTCGTTCTCCCAAAGTAATATAGTCTGTTAAGCTATTGGAATATAATCTGCGCGTATTGTAGGCCCAAGCATGGGCGTATGATCTGGGCTGACTCACTGATCGCACTTAGATCACCGGATGCATCATTACATGCTTTCATTCAGCCAGACAAATCGGACGCGATGTACCGTTCAGAGCCAATCACGTGCGCTTGTTGAACTGTCGCACGATCGATCAAGGACACGTTAACACAATGTGCATAATTCGTAGTGGGATTGGACAAATCAATGCTGGATAGCCGGTGCCAGGGCTGTGAGAATTTCAAAATGAAAACTAAATATCTGGTCAGTGAAGAACGAAATACGCTATTCTAAAGCAGTAAGTAAGTAGATATAAAATTTGGACTGTTTTAATGTGCGTTGCATAACTTTGTGATATTTCAGGGGCCAATAATCTGTAGCTTAACAGAGGGCGGAATTATCGTAGTGGGTGATTTGTATTTAAACTGACGCACTTCCCTGACTAAAGTTGCATTCCGTTCGAAATCAAATTAGTTTCCGACATTTGAAAAATCACCAATTTACTAACAATTTGGAAAAAAGGGTCCGAAGAATCTAGTCGAGGATCCTGAGGGAGAAATAAAACACGGCACGGCTAACTAAAACAAGCTAACGCGAGAAAAAAATAGGCAGTTTCAGATCGGAAATATTGAACCGTCTTTGGTCCAGCTGACTTGGAGTGCAGATTGCGGAATTCACGTTGCTAGAATGGAAAATTTTGAAATGCTATCTCTCAAAGTGAATTAATGTCGCCATGACATCAACAGAACCGTAAATCAGAATGAAGAGCGGAAAGAGCCGAGAAATCATTCGTTGAAAGAAAATCTGCGCTCTGCAGTGTTTTGTTTCAGTATGTGCTTTCGAAATTGTCATTACTGTGTCATTTAAAAGTATCAACAAGGGATTTGCTGCACCCAGGGACGTTCATGAACAATGAAATAAGGCAAACTACAAGTGGCTACATTTGTTAACGACGTTTTTATCGACTATCCAAAGAATGTGATGTAAACGAGTGTGAGATTGGAAAGCTAAAATTTCGGCTTGGTTGAATTTCACCTGGAAAAACAGTAACTCCAAACATGATCTCTATCCCCAAAACTGTCTTTCTGAATGTTCGTCTGCTTGGCATATGCACAGTGTCGAAAATATTATTCATTAACTAGTAAAGCACCCGACTCCAATCGATAATGCAAGTTGGGTGAAAAAGCAAAGCTCAGCGAGAAAGGGAGACAAGTCACCTTTAAACGTAATTAAGTTAAACCATTGAGCTTCTGAGGGACGCCCAAGCTGAGCGAGATTTATCTCAGGAAAGCTGGTGAAATAGGATCTCTCACAATGCTGTCTCGGTTTACGGATTCGAACTTGACTGAAAACATGGGATATCAAGTGAAAATAATGATTCAACTGTTTGGAAATTAGAAAATCGCCAGATTTTGAAAAAAATATTGTAATAGCTTGCGATGAAATAAAAATGATATTTGTCAACCAACCGATAGCCAGGATGCAACAAAGAGTCGGCGCTGCCTTTGCTAACAGCTCCGGAAATTGAGGTGTGAATTCTTACGTCATGGATTTTGTCAGAACACAACGATTCTCGTGGATATCCAATGCATCCAGTGCGATCAAAAATAATCCTGGATTTAAGTAGTTTTTTGGGAGCAGAATTTTTCTGATATATGAAGCCTTGCAACACGAACCCTAGTTTGACGAGTTTAATCGTACAATCAAAGAAGCCGTTGCAACAATAAATGCAGTAAGACTTGAAGGGAACATGGGGGTAATTTCAGTCAACCATCGGCCATTTTTTCCAGTGAAAATCATTTGTTTTCGCGTTACAGCCCACTAGCTTTTTCGGCCGCATACTCGTTTACTGGTTCGATAATTTTCTTTCCCACTCGTAACATGTTGGATAGCAACATTGAAGAAATAAATAATCCATTGCGAAAACACTTTGTCAATTTTATGGACGATGGTCACAGTTAGAGTCCCAGGAAAAACCCGTGCTCTGCTAAGAGTGAAATCTTATCAACACTGTGATCACTTCAATACATTTTGACTTCGTTCCATTTTCGTTCTACTTATTTGTATGACGTATTCCAGTAATTCATACATTAGAACAATTTAATTTTGAGACCACACTTATTGGTGCGAATTCAAGTACAAGTGAAACAACTCCTAGGTCAATGTAATTTGTAAACCAATGCGAGTATACTGCGAATTCAATTTTCGTTCACACTTTATGCTAGAAGTGGTCACGAATTTTGTCAAACAAATTCAGCATGGACAAATTAAAATGTCGAGAGCACAGAAAGGTGGTGGGCTTGTTTATCAGACACACTGACGAACTATATGACATGTCTGTTGGTCAGCCAAATGAATGAACATTACCAGCGAGTGTCCGATTGAGAACCGCACATGATAAATTTTATACTCAAAGAACAAACTATAGCATTATGAGTGCCTACAAGTGGCTACAAGTAAAATGGCTTGGCAAGAATGGAATATTGTTGCAGTACTACTGATATTCGGAATGATTGTACCGACCGTGATCGATTGCGTGGATTACAGCACGTATTCAGATTGCCTGTACGTGTTTGGATGACACTGCTTTCGGATTACGCCGCCGAGGGCAACTTAAATAACCCAGCAACTAGAAATCACATTCGGGTTTGTTTAAGAGTCCGTCATCTATATGTCAACTGTTCAAAGACAATATTGACCAACAATAGACGATGCATGTTGATTCTTTTCGTTCGTAGGTCACCAGACTTTGATTGGCGAGTTGTACGGACAGGTGGCAACGAAGTACTGCCGAAATGAGTCTCGTGATTTGTACATAGGTTATCTACAATCGTGTATTTATTATTGTCATTTTTGTCCTGCAAATGAGTTGTTCATCTATCTCGCTGACGAATCATACATGCATAAGACTGCGTTCACAAGAAATCAGGATGCGGCAAGCACGAGTATTGTGATCTGTAAAGCGGAGTGAATATGGATGCCGTGGGCAACTAAGCTAAGATGGCCAGATTGTGTCATTGCATGATAAAGGCAATTGCTGGTCTCTCACTGCTCATGAATTAAAAAATGCATCCGTATAGGAATAGCACGCGAAAAGTCCATTATAAATATATAGAAGTAGTAAGTAGTATTTGGATGAGCGAACAAAGTTTGCCCGGGAACACACGACCGATCTCACGGTTACTGTCGCTCGTCAGGTATGCGTATCCGGTACTCTGTTGGCCAAACCGCCCTCCACTTGTACACTCGGAATTGTTATGTTTCACCAGAATCGAATTTGTGACGTGAGGAGGATATATATATATATAACAGAATAGATAACGAAACAAGTGATCCACGGTTACCTCTCTCATAAGGCACTCGCAATATCTACCTACCTAAATGCAAATCGACTTGCGCTCTCTCAAGTTTGTCAAGACGTGGGTAAAGAAAACAATTGCATTCCGCTTGTCTAATAATGATACGCACCCATACGAACTAATATTTAGCAAAACTTCAAATGACATGGTAAAATGTCATCTATTTTTTAGCATAAAACCAAATATGGATATTCAGGGTCCAGGACAGATGATTCTTTCTGTTAAACGAAATTGAAAGTAGAAGAATGGTTGAAAGAAAAGTCAACTTCAAATCCCAATTTATGAGTTAAGCTGTTGTTACCGGCACCTGGTTGAATTACGGTTCAGCGTTGTTTCCTCTTTTTTCGTTGAGAATGCTGATTGTTTTGGTTTGCATTCGTCAGTCTGACATATATTCGATGATAACATTTCAGTAGTTCATAACGTAAAATTCAAGTTTGCTGTTGACTACAAGTTCACAAACCAGAGAAAATTGTTCTTAAGCAGTCGTCTTAATGTTCGTTATTGGTGCAAAACGTTTCTAGATATTTATTAATCATCTGGTCAAAATTGTCATCAAGTGGTCCAAGATGTCCATCTTCATTGGTCAAAAATGCAAAAAACATTTTTCGGATGAATAATCGGATAGAATTCGATTTCTGGAGACTGGCCTCACTGGTATATCCGCGATGGTAAGCGCGAGTCTGGCGTCTACATTTTAGGCGTCACTGCTTAAATTAACATTCCTACTTGCACAAAAGTTGTTTGAATATCCAATTGCACGTTACTGGTCATTGCTGCAAAGTGTACGAATAAATTATTGTATACCTTCCGAGAGTAGTTATCTTAGTTGCCACACCCACCAATTAGTTTCAAACATTAATCACATTCTGGAAGGGCCAGTTTTGCGTTGTGGAGTAGTTTTTATAAACACTTTTGAATCGATACTGTGAATGGTATGATGTTAATAACGGCTTTTGTTGTAATTCGACTGCGTTTCGCCTAACATGGGTAGTCATTCGCCGCAGGGGAAGTTATACAAACAAATAACTCTGAGGGAATGTTCACATACCAACGGATGTTAGGTTGGTTGTGAGTGTGTATGTGAAGTGTGTGGAGCTTAGTCTGCGAGTTCATGGTGCCATTCATAATAAAACCCAGCAAATGGCGCATCGATCCCGATATTTGCATAGCCTGAATCCAACTTACGATCGCCTCAAATTTCCGGCTGAGTAGTCATTCCAATTCCTGATGTACCATTAAGCCACTTGATAGTCTCTGCAAACTTCCGGTTATCATTCAAAAAATGCCGTCCTAAACCACCACAGAGCCAGCACCGACTGATTGAAGTTTGAAGCCAGTCTTGCGCTAAGCTCATTCACTGAATGAGTCCAAATTGAGCCTTTTGGTCACCTTATGCAAATCCCCAAAGACCTCCATCCACTCGAGTTAATTTTAAACAAGGCATTCAGTCACTTAAGGCTTCACTCTCATCCTCTTATGCCTAATTTCGCTTGATATACGGTCATACACGGTACCCAGTCAGTTTGCCTAGAGGAGGGAATCTGAATCATAGGATTCTGATAGTGAGTTAAACTAAGTGAAAACGACGTTATCAGTTTTCCGTCTATTTCGCATATCCCGCATCAAGATGGTCACAACCGTAATCTTAAAAGGGCTATTCTTTTGCACATTGCAGGAGAATATTCATTGCCACTCACGAATTGAATTCCACAGATGGCTTTTGGTCCTGAGTTCCACAGGTCGCTGATTTCGACGCTCATGTGATCCCCTTATCAATCAAATTATTTGGTACACCGTATACTCAGCAGCTATTTGGAAGTAGAAATTTCACATGACGGGAATCAGCAACCTTGCGATTTACTGCAGAAGTGCCGAAATCGGTCAGTAATTCGGCTGCACCGGACAAAACAGAATGAAGAATAAGTGGAAAAATATACGTTTGTATCGAAAATAAACGTCTGCAACAACTTTGGCATCTGTGAATTTTGAGGGCCTTTGCAACATCCCCAGCGCCAATCCAACAATCAGGCTGCTCTACTAAATGTGCCAACTGAAAGACTTTCATGGACCAATCGGGTGACGACATTGCCGGGATAAGAAAGAATCCAATGCAACAATGGTGAGTTGAGCCTAGAAAAGTTTTTTTCAACGCAGAAGTATGATCCACACAATGATCACCACAGGAAGTTGAATGACTGCGTCTTTGCTTTCCTCAATCACTGTAATTAAAAAGATGTCTCTTAATCTATATTAAAAAGTTCAGCCACAAAAATGAACTCCAAGTTTTGATGCACTTGATTTTTTACTTTGTTAGATGAAGAGTTGACATTATGGCACCCAGACACGGACATGATGAGTAAGTTGTGGACGGGGAGAATAAACCGTTCCACTCCGAAAATACAATAATTACTTGTCGAATCTTTCACCCTGTGTTCTCATTCGCACAGTGTTCTCATTCCGTTTGGATGAACAAAATTATCTTGTTATTCTTAAATATTTTCAAATAGGTGGGTTGCCTCATTTTCAAACTAGGCTTTGCAAACTTATAATTCACGTATATGCAGGCATGTATTACTACACCACATGAATGCTTCCCGGAACCGAGAATTGGTTTCTCTTATTTCCCGTACATTCCGTGTTCTCGCTTCCTCTCTCTTTGCCTGTTTCCGACGGCAGGTAAAGTTCCGATTGACCATATTCCAAGAATATCGTGATCAGCACTCACCACGGTCAGCAAGCACGGATTTTGCAAACCTCACAAAATGTGCTCGGTAGCGGTTGAGATAGCAAAGTTTGCATGCACGCGATAGGCAGTTGAGATCATAAATCTCTTGCCTACTTTTTCTCACCCCATATTATCGATGTGAAAAGAAACCGGTGGGAAAATATGCAATTTTAGCAAGTGATTCTGGTCGTTATCCTCTATAGGTCAATAATTTTAGTCGGTGCAAACTGCACACGGACCAGGTGTAGAGAGTAAACGAACTATACAGTGGTTATTCTGCACCAAAATCAATCTATTGCATTGCGCCGATTTGATTTTTATATAAGAAATTTGGTTACATCTATGTTTACATTCAGTAAGGGTCCAAGCACTTTTATTGTTTGATTTGTAAGAATTTACTGCAGTCAGTTACTTTAATTGGATGTTTGAAATTCGAATGGTTTTTCAAAATTCCCGCTCGCGGATAGCGGAACTGATCGAATGTGGTTCAAACAAAATAGCTGTTTAAATTAGCAGTAAAACTATATAAACGAAGTTCATAAAGAAATTGTATCTCGTATGGCAATAAATAAACGTGATGCACTGGCTTAATAATAAATCATTTTAGACTAATGAGCATCTAAGTTGACGCTCTTTTTTGGATAGGCCAGTGGTTTTATTTCCAAAGGACGTTCAGATATGAGAGACATCGAGAACGGTTCACAACAGTGAGTTTATAGTTTAGTCAGTCATACAACAGCCCCATATAACTTGAATAATCCGATGTTGCTCATGTAGGGTTTTTTATGCCAATCAAAAACCTTCCGTACGATTCAACACCGGCAACAAAACTTGTCGATTATTCCAAAGCTGGCTATTCATTTCCCTATGTACATACATGCATACATTGAGGCAAATGCTGTCTTGAATTGTGCAACTGCACTAATTTGATCTGCAGTCCCATTCTAATCGCTCTCATTCTGTTCTTGATGCAAAAACAATTTAGTGGCTTAAGTAGAAAAGCGCAGTAGGATTCGACTCAACTGTTCAGCGCAGAAACCGAAATTAGAGGAAGCACAAACGTGGCACAAATTACAAACGAACATCAAAGTTAGTCGTTCCAGTATGAAAAAGTCAATGCACGACCACGTTTCGAGTTATTTCAGAAGGGCTCTATCCTCGGAATACATATATATATATATATTAAGCAGCAAGTAGTATCTGGATGCGTGGACAAAATTTGCCCGGGAGCACTGGACCGGTTTCGCGGTTATTGTCGCTCGTCAGGTATGCGTACCCGATGCTCTCTTGTCCAAACATCCACATGCACACTCCTGATGCTNTATATATATATATATATATATATATATATATATATATATATATATATATCAGTTATCTCGCATTCATCGTTTTGTGTTAGACATCAAACGAGTTGATCCATATTAACGCAGCAGTTTGATTCTCATTCGGCCTAATCGAAAACGGTGATCGGATTGCTTTTTGGTTGAGTTAGTCACGTTACGAGTGTGGAACCGGTTTTGCTTATTTTGTGCCCAAGATGGTCAGCTAATCGATGACGTAACTGCCTCTTCGTTCCATCTAGGCAGACTGATCAATTAACTGTGCATTGGCAGACAATATCACTTAGGTCTTCCTACACTGACAGTACAATGAGTGATGCAATAACAACCGACTGAGACACCTGCGACGGTGTTGCCCAATGAACTTGGAGCCAAACAATTCAACATGTGTGTTAAATTATGTCAGAAACAAACCAGATTTATATAAGTAATTAAACTGCCTTTCGGATCAAGTAAAAGTTTTGTCCAAACCAAGTGGTCAAACCTAGGTTACAGGACTTCTTTGCGCAAAATATCCCTGATTTCTCACAAAAATTTCCATTTGAGTAATAAAACAGCAATGCACAGAGTATTGAGAGATTTTGCGCGAAGGTGTCCGCATACACTAAGTCTGGAACCGACATCTTCATATTTGCCTTAATTGATGAGTTTGATAATAATTTTTTCCCTCGATGTCAAGGAAGCGTTTATCACTTCCTAATAGTAGAAAGTGAGGTCACAAATATTCTATTTTTAGCGGTTCCTTTTTTCAACAAATGTCCGTGCCAAACGAGAAGACATAAACTGGTGACTTCAGATGATCGTGTGAGTTTCTGTCTTTTGTGTAACCCATAAACAGTGGCATCACTGTGGCAACGTAATTAAGTTTGAGGGGAAAAACGCTGGCGGACTGAAATTTGGCCAGTAAAATTTATTAAAATCGTTTACGTTACACTTGGCTTGAATTATCTTGGCTTCTTGTTTTTTTGACAACCGATTCCACACGACAATTGTCGAACGGATACGTGGAAAGAATGAGCATCTTTAAACTTTGCTTACATCTATTCATACTTTCTCCGGTCGAGTACTGGATTTCACAAAGTTATGAGAACACCAAAAGCACGAAACCTTGATTTGCGAATTGGTGTGAAGAAATACATCTGTTCATCTCATAAATTTCCTCACTCATCCTAATTACAGTTGCCATAAGAACCATCTTTTGGCTGATGACGAGCGTGATACTGTGGGTACAGACTATTACGATGTTTGATCGAAATAATTTGTCCGACCCGGTCAGTTTCAGTCAGCTATATCTGAACAAAATTATCCTGGGGATATCGTGTCAGTGCATAAACTTTTGGACTGTTCCTACTCAATGACTCCTCGATCGCACTAATCCCAATGGGGATAAACAACGACCAATTAGGGGAACTTTATACGAATTAGGCCGGAAATCCATTGTTTTAAAGTGTGAAAGGAGACAATTTCAAGCCTAAACACCGAAATAAATAGTGAACCGAAGAGAAAAATGCATGAGAGGTCTGCTTTGGATTTGACTCGCCAATCGACAACTGCTACCATATCCCTTTCTTGCCAGCTGTAGAGGGAACAAACGCGCGAAGTAGACACAAACGTCGGTTACTTAGTCCAAATTAAGTCTTCTATGATCTAAACTTAGTGATCGATAATTCTGCTAAATAATTTGGCTTGCCGTCACCGAGTGACTGTCCTATATTGCCTGTCAAAAAAGTACTTAGCACTAGGCTTATTGAATGTTGGCGCCGGAGCTTAGCTGATATTGAACACGGTGGTTTGTTTTTTATCTTTTATCTTCTATCTTTAACTTCCTTTATTAATGAAACAACAATGTACACCTTTTTCAGGAAGGAGGCCGCAGCCAACAGAGGGCTGCCAAATGGGGAAGTTGACTGGCAGTGGGAAGATTAGAACCCGCGACCTTCACGTCCAAAAGTCACGACCTTATCCGTTGACGAATCAGAATGCGAAACCTAAGAAATTTGGTTCGCATTTTGTAAAAAACTCACTTGCTGGGACAGATTTCTGTTACATATACTATATGTTTACAAAAAAACGGCCGGAGAGAGCGATATTTCAAGAAAAACTCGGAAACCACATTGTTAGGGGAGGCAATAATGGCTGGTGTAGTATGCACCACGTACAGGGTCGTCTTGTTTGTAACGATAAGAGTATTGATGCTTCCGGATACTCTATCACGGCTAGAAAATCAGCTACCCAAGGAAGAATAATGGAGTTAACTATTCGCAGTAAATCCGCAGATTCGGCGTATTATTTCGCGTTGCTGACCGCACTAGTCAGGTGTTAGTCAATATGTCACGAACGTTCTCATTTCTTCCAACTCTCCCAAGTCGTGGCTTTCAAAAGGAGGACATTGAATTTCTGTGTTCTTTTGAAGTTAATACCTGTTGTTAACTTCTTGAGACAGCCAGCTGGAATGTGTTGAACTATCCGGCCATAAATGCCTTTATTCTGACCTAATGGATGATTGAATATTCGTACTTTTGCTTGGACGAATCGACATTAGGCGTAAAGTATTGGGTCCTAGTATTCAACTGGCAGGATGAGCACTGATCCTAAGTAGACCGGAAATTCACAAGCTTGCAGAATGCCTGCGTCGTTGTAAATCGTTTGCCTAGGCAGACAGCAGTTGAAAGGTAGGTCGCGGAAATCAGTTGACGACACGGAAAAATATGAACATCTTAACCAGTGGATTGGTTTGACTACCGAGTTGGAGTCGACGAGGTCCTTCCAAGTGGTGGTTGGATGCAATAGATGACATGGCTTAGTACCGAAGCACAATGAGTGCGAACTTATTTGACGAATCTATAAAAACGATGATCCGCCTAACACACGAAAAGTGAAATCCTTGGTGAACAGGCTGTCACAAATCAAAAGCAACTAATCTGCGATTTAGAAAAAAAGGACTACCAAGTATTCCCAATTTGAATCCAAAAAGTCGTGTCCCGTCGAGCATATCAAAACACGCAGTTCCAAGTGGGAATAATTGCGTAGAGATGTCAATTCGTAATTGGGGACAGGTATTACGACCAGGACGTCGAAGTTCTGGAATCTGAAATCGAAAATCCATTGTCCACCACGCCGGAATAGTCCAGATGTAAACTTAAAACAAGAATCAGTAAGTGCAAGTAAGCATCCAAGCCGAGTAACTTGGATCGGAAGATTGTTAACCGCAGACGTGGCCACGAAATGACGCAGTTTGCACTTCTTGCACCACCAGTACAAGTGAATTTACGACTCAAAAGATTGTACAACGTGAGTGTGTAACACGTGAGGTTTTCTTTTGATAAAATATATAAGGCAAGGGATGAAAAATCGCATTTATTCTCGTCGGTTGCTGGCTCCGAATGAGATTTTATCCCGCACGTTGGTCAACTCCTACCACTTCTGTTTTCCGTGGCCAACTTTAGCAAACAGTTTTTGGCTTGTATTTGTGGAAGGGAAAAATGTGAATGTAACCGGCCATATGAACGGGAATTTCCGAGCTTAGAATATTCAGGAATTGATCACGTTTGTAATCCTAATGCTTAGATGACGCAATCCGTTTCGGATTTTCTTCTTTGCATCTGTCATCTGAGTAACTGGATGAACCCGCCTAGAAAAAACAGTAGCACGGTTCATAGCCGGGCCTCGATTAGAAATATGCTGGATGTGTTCGAAATTTCAATCGATTTTAGACAGTAAGCTGTGCTACAAAACCTAATGATTGATTTCCGTGATAAGTAGTAGCAGTAGTAGTAGTAGTAGTAGGAGTAGTAGTAATAGCAGTAGTAGCAGTTTCCATAGATGAGAACCCGAATTGCATTTTACAGCTTTTACTTGTACTCGGAGTAGGCATTCACGCAGGTACTAATCGGCTAGTTCAATTGCAATAAAATCAACGAACTTAAATTGTCGTTGAATTCAAGACACCAGAATATCACGGAATAAATTGTCCGGATTGGATGGGAAAGACCGCTCAACCATCGTACCACGAACAGCTTTTCCGAGCAAATGCAAGAAAAAGGCCAACTTTCTTGGATAACCTAGATCACCAAACATCAAAACACAGTTTTAAATTCTGGAATGCCGAACATCCATTCGGGAGTTTACATCTCGTTTGACATCACTTCTGCTTTTCTTCGTCGAGATACCAGACAGGGTTTCTGCGCCAATGAAGTTGAAGAACCGCATAAACCGGTGAGGAAATGCGGACATTGAATGAATGGACATATGAAAGTATTGTCACCGGGACACGGAGTATCAGGAGCCAATGCTGTTGTAGGTAAACGACAAATGTCCAGTCACGTTACCAGTGAACGAATCAACCATTGATAGCACATCAAGTCACCAAAATCAACGGTTGCGATCCCAACCAAAATACGGGATGAATAAGATGTTCTAGAGAGAAAACTGCTCGTCGTTAGAATTGACCGTTTTCATGTTCTGCTACTAACGGAGATCGCCATTTCGAAGTTGAGTCCTCACTGGAACTAACGAAATATGCGTGCACAAATAGCACATTAATTGGATTTCACATGACAACAGGTTCAATTCATAGAGTGATGATTCAGAAGTCTAAAGCACTGCCTCTTTAGACTAGACCCCAATAAACAGTCATTTGTGCGCAATGAGACTGCAGGGATCAGTCAGCGTCCGGAAGGATAGTTGTGTTAAGTGCAATTTATTTTTCATCTCGGCGCAGGTCCCAACAGTTTGCAGCAACGAGGTGCAAAAAGACCAGTTTTATGATGTATGATGACCTCATCATCGGAAAAGCAAATGTTCTGACATTGTAGTGGTGCCAGGTGATTTTAATGCACAAGTTGGAAAACTGAGTCCATCGGAAGCCTGCATAGCTGGGCGATGCTCCTTGCCTGCTCAGCGGACAGATAATGGAGAAAGAATTCTCCAATTCTGTACAGACAATTACTTGTTCCTGTCTAGTACGAATTTCCGACACAGTTCGCGTCGCACACCAACATGGTGCACTAAATCGATGGGTGGTCTGAGCCAACTCGACCATATCGCAGTTAGCTACCGTTGGTGAGGTTCTGTCCAGAACTGTAGATCGTATTGGACCACCTACGTAGGATCGGACCATGCATTAGTTCTAATGCGACTTTCGCTGCAGATCAACAGCCATCGACGCAGGCTACAAACTCGATTGGCCGACGAATGTCTGTCTGATTCGGCTGTTCGCAACAACTATGATCAGAAACTATCCGACGAACTAAGCACCTCGACGAGCAGGAATGCAGAGGAACAATGCGATCAAATCAAGCGGGCGACGGATCTGGCAGCAGGTTACACCTTGGGTCCTAGATCTAGCGTTCTTCAAAGATACTTGATCTCACAAGGATCGCTGAGCCTAATACAGCAAAAATGCCAGCACTCTAACTGCAAGGAATTGAATAAGAGGCGTCAACTGACGACAAGTCTTAGGAATGACCGTACAAATGGTGGGTTAACGTAGCCGAAGAAGTGGAATTAGCAGCCTCTTCAGATAAATGTCAAATACTGTCTCAGTTTATAATTGACACCGGCGGGCGACGAACTTCGGTTAGTGAAGTCGTGTGCGATAGGAATGGAGAGCTCATCCATGGTAGACACCAAATGCTGGACCGTTGGGCTGAGCACTTCAGGGATCAGTGTACCTGGCCGCAAGCGAACGTATTAAGACCGACAGCTGCAGTTGTGAATACTTGGGAGGTGTCTCCTAAATTCCCAACGGAAGTGGAAATACAGTCGAATATTGGACATTCGAAGCGAGAAGCAGCCGGTTCAGACGAAATCCCCCCAACTCTTTTCAAACTGAGTGGGGAAGCTCTGACGAAATCAATTACCTACTTGCTTCATGATATTTGGAACGAGGAGCGTATCCCGCTATCGTGGGGTGAGTCACTGATTATATCCATCTTTAAAAAAGGCAATCATCGTGGGATTAGTTTAATTCCCATAGTTACTAAGGTGTTGGCTTCGATAATGCTGCGCCGTTTGACACCGATTTCCGAGAGTAATATCCGCGAACTACAGGCCGAATTTCGTCCAGATCAACGTTGCATCGACCAAATATTCACTCTTCGACAAATACTCGAAACGCGCCACAAGCACCGGTGCCCAACGATCGTAATCTCCCTCGACTTGAAAGGTGCCTTCGGCTCTGTGGATCGACCAGCACTATACGGTGCTCTCCACCGAAAGAGTATGTCAACAAAGTTCGTGAACCTGTTGCGAGCATTGTACTCGCATACCTATGGTCGCATGAGGGTATACGGCGAACTATCAAGTTCATTCGAAACGACTAGTGGCGTTCGACAAGGGTGTCCCATCTCTCCATTCTTGTTCAACTTCGTCATGGGTAAGTGGTGGAAGATGCTTTAGGAGATCGCCAGGATGTAGGAGTCAAATTGGGAAATGGAGGGGAGCTGTGTGATCTGGATTACGCTGATAACGTCGTGTGCCTGTTCGAATCCGCGGACTATGCGCAACGCGTATTAGATAGACTCTCGATGGCGGTTGCTCGATTTGGAACCTATTTTGCAACATCAAAGTGTAGAGTTCTGTCACACGATTGTACGGCAGTGGTGCCAAACATGACACTGGATGGAGAGGAACTAGCGATCGTGGGCCGTTTCACCTACCTTAGTAGCTGCGTGTCGAACGATGGTAGCTCGGGAGTGGAGGTAAATATACAGGCCGCGTTATCAAAAAAAGAGCGCACGATAACCAGATCTCAGGTAAACAGAACAACTCCCTCAACTGAGAGCTACAGTTCTAGTTGCCACTCAAGACAGCTGGACCAACAGCCAGACAGGCTCAAAAGACGGGAAGCAAGTGTGCGGCACACACAAATAAGCCGTAAATGCTCGGAAAGCCATAACATGGATCTTGCGTGAGCGAGCTGCAGAAAAGCATAATATACACGGTCGAGGAAGATCTGGGACTTAGTTTACTGCGGAATAAGCAAGTGAACCACTTGCCTGCCTTCTTGTTACACAATGAACTGTGACATCGTAGTAAGAGCCGTAGTGCGATCATACCACTCGTGTTGACCTTGAATTGTGAACATGAACATCAAATGTGCCATTCGAAATCCGTGTCGATTGTGGCGCGGTAGCATAGGGTTTCCACCACACTGGATAAGTAAAAAATTCCACGCATCCCGTTGGACGAAAGAAAGAATATACGGTTCAGGGGACCCAGGCCACCGCAGCGCAGCATTCGAAGGCCAAATGACGAAAGACTGGACGGGAGATCAAAGCTCCCGTATAAAGATAGGCGTGGAGTAATAAGTACGGAATTAAGCACTTCGACTACATTCGTGCACTCATTTGTCACGTCGCATAAAATCAAGAAAGTATGCAATTATGAATATGCTTGGGAAAACCAAGTTTAATGAAACAATGCCGTTTCAAAGGTTTGTTGCTGAGTGGAGGTCGAAGTTAGACCCATTTGTAGAAGGCTGGCAATGAAAGAATCTTTTACTGAAAATGATATCAAACGGGGTTCCCTCGGTCATTCTGATAGAAATGACTAGGATCCAGAGCAAAATGAGCTGAAATGCATTGATACATATTTGCACTGAAACGGCATGCGTATCACAACACACTGAAATGTCACCTGAGACAGAACGTGCCAAGCGGTGAGCTAAACACGAAAACGAAATTAGTCGAATGTACTGGAGTTAACGAAAGCTGACGGCTATCGCATACGATAAAACAAGTGCACTCAAGAAGTCATAAAATTACAAAGCATGCATCAAAGGAGTTAGTGGAGAGAGTGACTTCTCCAACCGATCGGTACATGCTCAACGCCATTTTCTTCCTAAGTGAACGGGACTTTATCAACTGGGTGTTCATGCACTGGTGCAATACAGTCTAGCGGTTTCAACACCCTCGGGTATTTTGCACCTATATATCACACTCCTGGCCGTTACCTAAAAGCAATAAAGCAACGGGATGGCCTGCGAGTAGGTAGTACCTACGCTAAGCATTCGAGATAATCTAACTTGGATGACTGCCGAGACGCCACAACATGGAAACTAGCAGCACCTCTGATGAGAGATTAAAGCAATATCGCCAAGAGTTACTGAGAATCCCATTCGATGTGTTCAAAAGATGTGCGGATGTTTGAAGCAGAATGGCCAATGGGCCTGATATAGGAGTGGTTGGAAATAATGGAATCTAAGGGGATGCGATAATCGTGTTGCAGTAACACATTATTTTCGGCACGTTTCTATTTGCATAGTGGATGATAAAGTGAAGGCATTTATTTATTTAGGATGTCCATCTTCTTGCTATTTCAATTTTCCAAAATGGCAACGATAGTGCATGTGCTCACAGAGATGTCACAAAAACCTAAAGTGGAGTGTAGTACCTCCGTCGCGGAGTACATTACGGCAGAAGTGATCTGGACACATTGCATTAGTCGTCTGCCCACTTTTGAATGTGGGCGGAAAGGAGATATAGAAAACTTTGCCTTGCATACTGTTCCGGGTAAGCCTTCACATGGATACCAATCAAACCAACACATTGAATAGACGTCAAATAGTGGGGCTAGATGCTGCAGCCATTGGAATATGTGTTTGACATCGTTGACTGTTTACGTACCATAACGGTATAACTTTCTTTTATTCGTTCACTTCCATGATTACATTCATTGTGGAACTCGACTTACTAGTGCAACGAGGTTGCGGAGTAATGTGGTGTTATTTTTTAGAGGAACTGAGAATAACTGTCCGCATATTTGAATATTTGTATTTTAGGAACGAGCCAATGACCCAAAACGCATACCTTGACTGTGTATATGTACTCGCTTCAAATAAATCTGCCAGAGATTTTGAGCTACTGCGATGCTAGGTAGGATTAAGTTTAGAACTCAAAGAGGATCCAACCCCACACTAATCTTACCTCCCAAGTTATAAAGTCAAATACGAGCGATCGATACGAAGCATGTAGATATGTTCGACACTCGCCACTGCGAGAATGAAAATGAACACAAAGTGAAAATATGAGAGAAAAGAGAAGGCAAGCGAAAATATAAGGAAAAATCATGATGGCCACACACATGGAGATAGAGAAAAGACGAGCATGGACTTCACGTCTCATCATTGGACAGCGCGAAAGTGGTTACTTAAGAAGTGACTATCAATCAAATTATGGCGGTGGGACCGACAAGTGTGTCTGGAAGGACAGGAAGAGACATATAACAGCTGGAAACGAAAGACACAGCAGAGGGAAAAAATAGTTGGACAATGAGGTACAAGGAACGAAAAAGCATGCATTTTATCGGTGGTCAGCTAGCAATTGCATGTGATAGGAATCAGAGATGGGGCAAGAGAGAGAGGGGGGAAAGTGTTATCCAGGACTAATAAAACGAAGGAAACGGTGCAGCAAGCAAGAATTTATAAAGCATGGAGATAAATGGCTATGATTCGATCACTAAAACTTTCTGGTGTCAGCAAAATTGCACTAACAAAAAGTGCATCACTGAATATAAATAAGCAATGACTAGATAAACAGCATTCAGTTGGAAGTAGACGTGGGAAAGTAAGAAAACGAGATGACATTCTAGTCAGGCAGGAAGGTGGGCAATAATGGATGGACAAAACAGGAGCAGGAGAAAGAGATGGAGGGGTGTAAATGCGATTAAATATTAAATAGCAATCATAAGGCGAATGCAGAATGGCGTCCACGTTGACAACATACGATTAATATTATCTGTGAGGGGGCTGTAAATCTGGACCGGTTTGGCATTGGAATTCGTGATGACAAAGCGAGAGTATGGTACTTTCGAACAATGGCAACGCCGGTAGACATCCGGTTTATATTGGCAACTTCGTTGGGCGTCGATCGGCAGGGGCGTACACTGAATACAAAAAAATTAAAAGGTAGTTTTTACGGAACATGAAAAAAACAAAAACCAACGATTCGAATTTTCGATAAGAGTTCCTGAACTGAATTACTCTTCATAGCTAAGCAAAATCCGGATAAAAAACAGCTATTACACATAAGTAGAGAAAAACGTTTGTTCACTTTAGTTATCATGTAACAAAAAAATTGGAAGTTTTGCCTGACTGAAGTACTCCACGAGGATGTGGTAAGTATTGGAAAGATTCGAACTCGCAGACAGAACGTACACGGTTCGCACTGATTGAGCGTTTGAGCGTTATTGCAGAAATGGAAATTGGGCAATTTCAATTGCGCGAACAAATTAGCTTTATCAGATATGAATATCCATTGGAACCAACGGATCTTGAGAATCGGTGTTGGTTTCAGTTCAGGTTGAAGGTCTTTATGAAGTTTTGTTCGATTAGCTCGTTGTTTATATTTAAACACCAAGCTCAGCGAGCAAAAGTTCACAAAAATCTCCCAGCACCCTTCGTTGTACCGAATAACATCTTAGTGGACTAGTTCTCCAGTGTCTCACAAAGCAACCCACTGGAATACCGCGACGAACTGCATTCAACATTATGATGTCTCATCAACTGCCTTAATTAGATCGTCCATCTGGCTGGGATGAATCAAGTAAAAAGACTCGTGATTCATATGCGCTTTGTTACCGAACGTCGAGAAAATTGACAAAGCGCAAGGGTCGGCAAATGTGCTAATTAGGTCAGAATCGAAATGGATAGTTCTACATGAGAATTTCGAGACCGGTATAGCAAGGTCTTGGTCGGGTTCAGAAAATTCTCGTGCTCAACCGCGGATTACACTTGCCTCTCGTTCAAAGCATATCTCCTGTGCATCACGGTATCTTCAGTGACTAACCAATCAAGTTTGTCAATCAACCACGAGAATTTTTTCAATGTACCTACATTCAAGTAAAGTACATCACATGAAAATGCCAAATTATCATCGACAGTGCAACCTCTTCCATACCAATCCAATTGATAGAAAAACCGCTGCGTTTTCGAGCCAAATTCAATAGCATTTGCCAAATTAATAATGGAAAAAGTCACTTAAATTGGCAGGACAGAGAGAAGGAGATAACTTGGAAACATTCCAGCTTCGTTGCAGAGGGTGATGCGCAACCAAGCGAAATCAGTAACAACACCCAGTGAATATAAAGCACTTAAACTACGCAACAACCAAGGGAGTTGAAACACTGAGCTAATCTCAATACAGCAATAACCAGTAGGAGCAACTGGAAATTAAGGCTACCCGCGTGCCGTAACTTCTTCAGTGACCTGTCATGTGATTGTGTGTGTGTGGCCTTTTTGGTTTAGCAAAACTCGATTTGACTTTCGGGTTCAGTCAATTTGACTACAGTAGATATTATTGAAAACACAATAACATGATTCGGAAAACACTGTACCAGCTGGCGCCGTAAACCCCTTTGCACAAATTTGTGTCGGGGAAATTCTGTTCCCAAATGAAAAGTAGACAAGTAAAAATAAACTCACAATGAAGAGATCAAGCTGAATTCGGATGGCTCACACAAGTCCGGGTGATAATAAGAACAAAAGAAAGACCACGAAACACCTCAGTATGGTCTGGAGTGAATGTCCCGGGATCTGTGTTGGTTACGCCTCTCTAAATGGTTCCAGCGGATCAAGTATCTAAAATAGCCTCTTGTGAAAAGTCCTAAGCGTTGCCTCCGAGAGACTATGGTGGTCCCACTAAAACGCGAGGGCGAAAACAACTGTCCAGCGCTGACCATCGAGTTAACTGACTCTTTGTAGCCAGCCCAGAGAAGTGCCGTGTTAATCGACTGTAATGTCCGTTTATTCTTCGGCACACACCTATCGCACGGTTGTCTTTTTTACTTCAGCCCACGTTCGATCTTACTAGTTCAGTAAAGAGCAATATTACCAATCGTTGTTGTGTCCGATTGTTTACGCTTCAAGAAGATAGCTAAACCCCGATTTCAAATCAATCACAGGCGAAGGACGAAGCATACAGCACTGCGCGTTTGTGGCAGAGGTCTACGGGACAGTAAAGATACCTACCAATGTCCGAAGGGCGCATGAACTAAGAGGTCAATCAGCGGCATCCAGTGGGCTACGAGACTCTCAGGCCATTCTGCTTCCCTGTAGACTAGAGCGTTTATTCAAAGGGTTAGGGTAGAGCTCCACCTCTAGTATCATCCCGACTGATGAATCGTACAAGTCGATGAAAAGTCGAGGTCACAGAAACGGTGAATGAGAGAGTTAACATACAGGTAGTGAACTCTAACCAGTCTTTTTCTTTTTCTTTCCTTTTTCGCTCTCATATCTATCCTTTCGTCATGATCCCAACAGCTCATTGCCCTTACACGGGTAAGTGCTAAATCCATACTGATGACAGATGGAAAGGCACTGACATTCGACCGGTAACCGCATCTGGCCTACTGTTTCCTAAGTTGGTCACTTGTTATTCCAAGTCCTAGATTTATGATTCCAAGTTCTCCCATTAGCATAATAAACATTTGAAACAGTGGGTCTGACATATATCGTAACACGTAGGTCATAGACATGTGAGAGAGAAAAAACCACATGCGAGATGCACGGGCCAAGACAGACAAAAGATCTCAATCACTAAAGTGAACTAACCGTTTAGTATGTAGTCCGTTAGCATTGGAGTTAGATTTGGATTGTTCGTCAGAATGGCCAGCAGCATCTCATTGAAAAGTTGCAATTGTTCCACCGTAGGACCATCGTGGTAGGGTGAACGATGATAAGGAATGGTCGTGGTGAGATTCTGTCCACATGAGAGGAGGAAGAAATGATCTGGTAATGAGACCTGGGATTCCCCGACACAGCTTATGGGAATAGCAGTGTAGTAGCTTACGAAAACATTTGAAGAGGATTACCAACGCGGAGAGGATGACAGAAGCACCCGCATTATAGCATAAACATACGACCGATCAGACAACAACACGACTGATAGACGAGTGGCGAAATTCTCCGTCTTATTCAAACTCAGGCGAATATTCTCACAAGAAAGCATACATTCTGACGGTCCCTACGTTTATCAATTAGACTAAGGTTTAAACTCGAGAATCGAAATCCAAATAACTGTGCGACACTTTCGCCTACCTGGGATGGAAGATCAGCAATACCGAACGTTCTAGAAATGGCTTTTTTACTAACAAGCGAAGTACCGTGCAGTAGGCAAAAACCAGATAGGGGTTTGACAGAGGCACCTCAGTGTCTCCGAAAGATGTACCGATCCGGTGACAGGAATGCGGAAAACCGAAACAGAACAAAAATAAACAAATGAACTTGTGAAACCCAGTCAACCGGTACAAACATGGAAGATCGCGGGTCGTAAGTATGTGCAAAATTGGTCATGATGTAGCCAACAAGCCCACATTAGCGAAGGATCCATTTACCAGTCTAACGAAGAAAGTTGGCATTGCAGCTGGTAATGGCAGAACGAAAAACGACCGTTGATCAATGCACTCGAGAAGGAAAATAGCTGACGAAATACCAATTATCAAAGATCTTTGCTCGTTAAAATGTTTAATATTTGGAGTACCCGACAACTAAGATAGTTGGTTAGGATGAATACGAAGAGCAATAAAAAAACGAATCAATTGGTCGACTGAAATGGGTGGGGATAAGGCTCATTAATTATGGGTTATTCCGGACTGATGAGATCATAAATATATTATGTTAGAGTCATTGTACGGTCGGGTTCAACAACAATGAACAAAAATTCAAATTCTGCTTTGCTGACAGTAGTCACAGTGAGTCTGAAGGAGACAAAACGAGAGACAGTTGACACAACCACTAGCCCTGCACCAACGTGTTCTTGTTCTGCTCACTACATCACCGTGCCAACTAATGAAGGAGGAAAAGAAAGAGGAAAAATAAAAGATCGACTGCAAAATAATCGGTTGAAGAACTATGTGCATGAGAAAAAGATTTCGGATGTAAGAATGTCAGTGACTGCAACGCTGAGCTATATGACCCACGGTCATCCACCATCGCCTGGGTGGGTGGGGGAATCTGATGGACCCCACTCTCGCAGCCGGATCGAACCTACTCGAGCCAGCCAGTCGGCTGGTTAAAGTTTTACACCTATTTACTACGTCACCGACTGGCCACCTCGAACCATCTTTCAACATCATCGACATGTTTCGAGTCATACAATTTCCGCTCTGAGTAAATATCAATGCCATTATACTCGCATGAGGATATAGCAATCCCCACAATCATGCGTGTTGGCACCTGCAGTTAGGCTCCAGCACATTGTGCACAAGTCCTCGGTCAATAGAAATTTGCCGGTGTAGTGTTAATATCATTCACACTTGGTTGATTATAAGCTTGGTGTCGACAAAAAGACAATATGAGTAGAAGAAAAAAGAAACACCACGAGGTTAATATCACGTATCAGCTTTTCAGATTACCATACTCCACGCCATTGATTGCCCGCTCTAATCTGTGGATCGCTTAAGAGAGTTGCACTAATTGGATGCCATAACCATCAGTGAAATACCGGCGATTTTGAAATGTCATACGAGGTATGAATTACCGCTCACATGGATTGAAATTCCATCATGTCAGTTAGAACATGAGTGAGAAAAGGTTTCAATGAGTTTTAGTACAGCTATAAAAACGTATTTGGAGCAACCAATGTTGCAAAGACGGTCAATTCTCCACAAGTTGAATGGGCTGAAGTTGCCACACCATTTCCCAGCTTATTTTCTAAGTTATTCCTAATCTTATTGTGATTAGTGTGACCAAATTGCTCGTCCCTGATTGGTTGGTTGTTGTACTTTTCTATTCAACCACATGCTCACTGCCCCCCAACAAACTGGCAGTATATATATACGCTAGAGCCGCATACACAGAGAACGTGTTTTTCTGCCGCTTGCATGCTGCCTTGGTCAAGGTCAATAAACCCTTGTTGCTCGCTCCGGTGTTTTTTATTTAGCCGATGGAAGACCTTGCGCCCTCAGTTAGTGTGTAAATCAGTAGCCAAGTATTCGCACGTCTAGCTTATATTCCGCGCCCAGTGTGCTACAATTTAAGGCGTGCTCGGTCTGGTCAGCCATCTTTCATCGTGACCACAGTCCTAAAAATTACTTAAGAATCACACGGTGATTGGCTGAAATTTTTTCGTCGATCACGAAGGGCTAATCCGCAAAAAGAGGACACAAACGTGCAAAGTTAGCGCGGACCTTGGATTCGGATTGTGTTTCTCATCTTTCTGACTGATGCCCAAGAGAGGAAAACTGTCGCTGTCATGATGGCAACAGATATGCCTACGAATAGGAATTAATAATGCGAATTTCGCACAGACTGTCCCATGGCCTGCCGTTACGCGTTACAAAACAAAAAACCGGTTACAAAGGTCAAACGGCCTAAGATAAAACAATCACATTTCTAGATTTTCTCAACTTCTAACTGGTTATACTATTTGTTCCATACTGGGCAATATTATTCAATGCGCTATCAGCATCACGTTCATACTAAGCCTTAAAAATGTAGAGTTGGAGAATACAATATTATTATTATTACAATATTATTATTATTATCATTATGTTGCTGTCAGCAACATCAGATGATGAATGGAGTAGAAGATGATCCGAAATCAAGAAAAGCACCCCAAAGCAAGTCACACACACTGGCGGTGAAACGCATAGGATTTGAATGCCAAGCTTAGCGATGAGGAACGCAAGCAGTACACCAACCTGAACTGCACCAAACAGCAATTTTCAAAACCACGGGTCGAGCAGGATCCAAGTATACAGAAATAGACATTTTAAGAAAGTTTACAAAGATTTGTCTCCCAAAACTGGGAAGTAAGGCGGTAGAACGGTCCTTGTATCGACGTGCCTGAAGTTAAGGGACAACAGACTATGCATCTTGGGCATGGATAAGGAAATGTGAGTCTAGCTTAAAAAAAATACGGGTTTTGGCTAAAGCTTGATGATGAAAGGTGTAATGTGACTTTCAACTAACTTTTGGTTACTCCTACAGGTATCAGAAGGTTAGTCATTTGCACTGGTTCTCGTACATGAAAACGACGGCTCACTTATATCATTCAATTGTTAGGGATGGATTAGCATTGATTTGGAGGTCCTCGGACTGTGAAATCGATAAAATTATGGAAGGCGTTAGTCATAATCCCATCGATAGGCTGATAAGTTTGTTTCATCGTTCGGTATTCTCCAAACTCGTAAGTTTGTTACGACTACACCAATCAAAGACCATGCAACACGTTCCACCACGGCAGGCTCATACAAAAATGCCTGGATGATGCATCAACTAACAGTGATCCATTGTAACAAACATCACACGAATCAGTTTATTGAATCAAGATCCAAGACTTTCGTCGAACTCCAAGTATCTTCATTTATTAAATTTTTTAGATCAGAATAAGTGTGAAACAGGACAGACATATGGAAGGAAGTGTCAGAATAACTATCGTGCGAGAGGGAAAACCAAGTTCATGTCTGTATGCAAAAATATTGGAAAACACCTTTCTATCGCCTAATTTCTAGCACACGATGAAAGGGCACAGTTTGATCAGGCTCAGTGGTCAGTTAGAAATAGGCGTGGGCGACCATAGTGTGAACTTATTTGTGACAACATGTCGAGTATGCCAAATCGTTGTTCGGAGGTTGATTAATCTGTTGCAAACGGTAACGCAGGCTTGGTGAACAGATAGTGCGGTCGAGGTGGATCATAGTAAGGGGACAACAGGTGATGTGACAAAAATAGCAAAGTTACATGCCAAAGTAGTAAAACGAACAAGCGCGCGCGTACACACACACACAGACACACACACATATACATATATCAAACATTTGGAGAGAGGGAAAGGGATAGGAACATGGCTGTTCATCGCATACAACAAGCACATACCAGTGGAATAAAGTTACATCCAACCGATCATCAAATATGATCGACTGTACATTCGTAGCACCGACCGTGATGCATTTTGTGGGCAGATGTGGAACGATGACCAAGTAAGCTGGCAAAGATTCAGTAGAACCTGCTGGGTATCCTGGACTTGGAGACCGAAATCCAAAAAGCGTAATAAACCACTCGAACAACCACCTACCTAAGTTGTTCGATACATGCACCAGGTTGTGCGTGGATAAGAACAGGCACCCTCTTGTAAGGTATTTACAACATTTTCTAAAGTTCAAGAAACCTCTTGGAGAAACTGACCATAGAAGCTATGAAGAGCTGAGCCTGAATCTATTTGGCCATAAACGATATTCGTTAGAACAAATAATACCAGGGAAACCAAAAAGGATAGGTTACGTGGAACAGTTGAGGTTAAACATAGATCTCGGTGTTCAACTTGATCACATGACCAAGACGATCTCAGATAGTAATCAAACAGTTAAAAATACCACGATCGGCAGCTCACTGCTAGACTTGTATCCTGGAAATACGTACGAAAGAAGGGGATGCAGTGAAGCGCTACGAAGAGGTAGTCTAAAATCAGACTGACGGTTACTAAGAGCAAGAAGCCTGAAGTGACCAGTTTTTGTAACACTCCTAGTATGAACATCTATCTATCCAGCAGTAATATGGACTATTAATCGAAAGTTGAACGAGCATAATATCCCTAACAACAACGTTAACAAAACCCCAGTTGGCCTCCTTTCAATCCGATTTAGAATTTAGAGAACAGAACAAAATACCAAAGAACTTTTTCAAACACCACGAAGCTTGAAAGAGGAATCATGCACAACAGTGGGAGAATATTTCGGGCATTTGATAATCAGTACGGACAGGAGTCCGCGAAATCATCAGGATCATAGGGGAACCAACAAAATATTAAGTGGTCTACGTTGATTAACTCTGCCAGTGTTAATTAGAAACTGTTCAGTACGTTCTCTCTATATCACGAGTACTTCTCATTCATAAACTTATGGCGTTGTTTTGGCTTCGTCTGCTTGTTTTATCGACTGTTCACCCAACTCATCCGACTAGGGCCGTGCATTATTGAGTGCTTTCGATTGATTTCAATTCTGGTTAGAGGCCGAGGCTTAGGCTCATTGAACAAAGGGTCACGGACAAGCAGATTCAGTGTCGGAGCGTGCCTAGTTCCTATCTGAAAAACGTACTCCCTAAAGGTAGCACAACAGTCTGTTGGCAGCAGTTTGACGGGAAAGCGCGTTGCTGCAACTGTATAAGGCCATCACTCCTTGTTCTGTTCCACTGACCCGACCAAGTTTTCCAGAAGAGGCGAATTAACCGCTCAACCAGCCATTGGCTTGTCCGGAACAGCTCTGCTACCTTGGAGATCGTACCTGGCTGCGGAAAAGCTAAAGCCCCACTCCCGAATAGAGGCTTAGTCTGAAATAAGCGACCGACTATTACAATAGCCCATGGGAGAAACGTGGATGGCGACGGACAATCAATCATGCAAAGAAGTAAAGAAAAGCTGCCGTGTGCAATTAATTCTGCGAAGACGCGTTGTTTTACTTTTACTCTCACTTTGTTTTCGTTTTGTCGACGTGGCTCTGATGGAACAAGAACTGCAGAGATTACTGCAATCATATATATATATATATATATATATACATGTATATATATATATATATATGTATATATATATATGTATATATATAACCAAACTGAGTGACATGCGAATAAACTATTATCCATTACATACTGCGATGTTTTTATGGGGTTCTGATCGCTGAGCATGGCGTTTAGATCGCAAACGTTTCAGCACCGGTCGAGGCGACATCGTCACAACATGGAGAACTGGGAAAAGTTGGGAATTTGCAACAGAAACAGATCAACCAGGGTCGATCATCTTAACTGTATTCACAGTTTCTCCATTTATGAAAAGAAAAACAATGGTGTCCAGAATCCAGACCAACGATCGACGGATTGAAACACACACACACACACACACACAGCCTTGGAACGGTGGCACCGACCACTGGCTTGACATTCAAACGATATTTGGCCGAACTAACACGCATTAGCAACAGAAAAGCATCATAATCTATTCAATCGATAGGTTCAGAGCATTGCCCGCCCACGGTCAACCAGTGTTATGCATAACAATTTCTTTCGTATCAATAAACAGGCGTTGCTCGAGGGCAACGGACTCTTCTTGTCAGTTATTACAGCATAAAACCACAAGAAAAAGACATGGGTCCCATGTTTTGTAAACTATTTAACGTGCACCAATGTGCTCCAATTTTGGTGGCAACCTCACAACACCGGCTATTCAAAGGCAAAATAAACGAAGAACAATGAAGACAATAGCAAGCAGATGAGAAAAGGCCCAGAATGTAAGAAAGCCACTAACGGAAGCATTAACTCATTGGCTACCGCCACCAACTACCGCGAGGGGGGTTATTGGGGACCTCAAATCGTGAACTACGCGGGTTAGCTCTCTGGTTAGGTTTTCATAACTTTGTGCCGCGTCTTGAAAGGATGACTTAGCAACCGTGCCAAGCTTCGGGGGACAGTGAATGCCGCAGAAGCTTATTTGTGATCCTGCGTAACGCACAACAACCTGTTCGAATTCAGTATCTATTTTAAGGATAAAATTGTCCCATCTTGTTCTAGCAACAATTCGAAGACATCAGCACTCAACTAACGACAGTCTTCGAAAATTCGTTAGCAAATGAACTGCATTGCGGGATTGGTCCTACTGCAACAAAGAATACCTGGCATTTGATCGTTAACGGGATACCACGCCGAAATTACAAATGGCTCAAATGCCAATCCAACCTGCCGTATGCGCGACCACACGTAAACCGATACTCGACCACTTGGGTAGATGCAATTACACATGTAACTACACATATCTAATCCACCCAACAAGGTTCGGATTCAAGCCATATATATATATAGGTGCTGCCAATTGTGATGCATTCAAATATGGTCTCCAGACCATATTTAATGTTATGTATTGGCATGAATACGAATAACTGAAAACGAGCTTGTTCGCCGCGTTGCGTTGTTCTCAATGTGTTCTGTGGGATTTTTCAAACATTTATTAGATCTGTTTGTAGACTTCAATAAGGCCAGCCAAAAATGGGGACCTTGGATGTCTAAGTAAACGCGTCTAAACATGAAGAATAAAGCCTTACTGAGGCAGAAAAATTATAGCTTTTAGAAGGGTCTTGGGATTTATTCTAGTCTAAATTCATAGATTAAAGCAAACTCGCTTGTCCAGCAAAAACTTATTTTCTCGAGTTGCACATGTATTTATGGACTGAAGATAATTATTTGTCAGTTGAGGTATTTTGCGTTAACTGGGGTCTAATAATCATGGTTGATCAAAAACAGAAAAGTATTCGTTCAGGGAGGATCTTGATTTACATCAAAGTTGACCTTGCGTCAAGGTCATTTTGGTGCGATGCGCTAATCGCTGGCATTGTTACACTGACAGTCAAGCAGCAAAAGAGAAACAGCAAAATCTTTTGGAATCACCATGTATCGGACAAGAAACTGATTTCAAAGCATCGGTTGATTTAAAATTTTCTATTTAAACTTTTCCGGCATTTTAAACCAAATAAGGCCGCCATTTAAATCATTAAACAAATAAAGTATTCCAAGAGCATAATTTCATGGACAAAATCAACCATATCCGAACTTGACCACAAAGTTACTTAAATTCATATTAAAATCTCACGACAAAAGTTCATTTCTCTAATCCTGTCGCAGATTAGTATCGATATTTCATGCATCATGTTCCAGAGAGACTTGAATAACGTTCAAATGCTCGAAGTTTCACTAGATACGTGACGTGAATAAACAGCATAACAAAGCAAGGAATATAGCTATCCTGCGCAATATTAGAAAACTCGGATCACCTCAATCTAAACACTCGTTAACATTGCTGCTGGATGCATGGCATATGATGCCCTGAAATACATTTACAAAATAAACATTCTTATCCAAATCGTTCACTCTCACGAGAATAAAAATAGAAAATCCTTACACAACGGAGCAAAAGAGAATGCGCTTCAGATAGGGGTAATTTCATCGTGGTGATAACACAAATATTCCTGTCATTCTAAGAAAGCATCAAGTATAAAAAGACGGCAGTGTCTCCGAAAGAAGTCCACTGTTTCACTCTACCAAAGTTATCCGAAGCAAAGTAGCCTCTGTTCAGTCTGAAGTAATTCTGATAAAAACTCATTTAGGTTGAAGGTATGATTGAGATAAAACCATACCCAGACTTAAATCTTGGTTCGTTCCAAGATATGTTTCGTGTCCTGGAGTGGCAATCAAATGAGATTTCCTCAGCCAGTGGATATTGAGTTAGAAATTCTAAAGATTCTTGAAGTATGAAGTAAAACTAATTTCACCTTGAAGGTGCTGCATGTCACATCGAAAAGACCAAGAAATTAATAAAGGATACTAGCAGGCGGACCGATTACCACCATTCATTGATGCTAGCAAAATAGGCGCCAGATTACTGTGAATTAATCTCACTTTGTTCTTCCTGACGAGCTCGTGATGTGTCAGGGTTACGATACATACGATACATACAGTGGCTGAAAATCGATAACTATTAAAGTCCAAACATATTCGCTCATTAGATACTTCCAAAACATGCGGTATATTATCAAAAAGATTGGTCAGCTCTTGTCTAATAAAAAATAGCTTTCTTCATTAAACTGCTGCGTATTGCAGAAGAAACTGCTTATCTGACGATTGTTGCAAGATTTACGACACTAACTCTCATATATATATATATATATATATATATATATATATATATATATAGGGCATTCTGCCCTCGTTCCTAAGGTTGGCTCAGCCCAACTGACAAAGAATTATCAACGAATCACAGTT
>LUCM01008522.1:11006-42334 GCA_008360955.1 Fasciolopsis buskii
CTGGTGGGTTAAGGTAGCCGAAGAGATGGAAGTGGCGTCCGCTTCAGGTAACAGTGAAAGACTGTTTGAGCTTATACGCGAAAGCGGTGGGCGACATCGGCGAACTTCGGTTAGTGAAGTCGTGTGCGATAGGAATGGCGAGCTCATCCATGGTAGACAGGAAAGACTGGACCGTTGGGCAGAGCATCTCAAGGATCAGTTTAGCTGGCCATACGCTATCGTATCTAGTCCGAGGTCTGGAGCTGTGAATCCTTGGGAGTTGGCACTTGATCCCCCAACGGAAGTGGAAGTGGAGTCGAATATTCGGCTTCTGAAGAGGGGAAAAGCTGCCGATCCCGACGAACTTCCCCCATTTCTTTTCAAATTGTGGGGGATAAGTGCTGATAAAACCACTTACCTCCTTGCTTCATGATATTTGGAACGAGGAGCGTATCCCGCTATCGTGGGGTGAGCCACTAATTATACCCATCTTCAAGAAGGGTACACGGAGTGAGTGCTGCAATCATCGTGGGATTAGTTTAATTCCGATAGTTACTAAGGTTCTTTCCCGCCTTTCCATTGCAGTTTTGCCATCAACTCGACGACAATTGCTTAGACAGGAAAATATCTGATTTCGAACATGTGGATTACATTGAGCTACCGGGTGAAGACCCAAGTAATTTGCAGGTTCTTCTCGATTGTCTGAACGCTAGTGTAGGTATGTTTGGAATGAGTTTTGGACATTAAAAGTGAAAAATAGCATCGCATGACTAGAATGGATCGAAGCCGAATCCTGTTCGTGTGGGGAGACAACTGAGTGAGGTACGTGGATTTAGAAACTTGTATCTCACCTGGTGGTCGGATACTGGATAAATTGTCTACGAGTACACAGAATGTTAGACTCATATTTACCAATCTGAGACTTTGTTGTATCGATTATCGACCTAAGTGCGAGTAAACAAAACAGCGCTAAGGTCGGTTCTGCTATGTGCTCACAAGCATGATCGTCGAGAGCAAAAGGCATGCAAAACTTTCCGTGTTGGAACACCATTGAGTCCATAGTGTTGGTAGAATATCGCGTGGGAATTTCGAGTCATAAGGTTCAATCTTTGGAACAAGCACTGAATGCTAACAAGTTAAGATGGTTGAGTCATATTTCGCGCACATCCACAGAAAGATTACCTTGCTGCACGCTTTTTTTCTGAGGCAGATTCTGGCTGGAGGATGGGTCGATGGCATGAAAAAGATCAGGGTTTTTATTCAATCCTTGAGGTGTTGATGGCGTGTCAACAATTATTTCGTCTACGTGAAACGAACTCAGTCTGACGAGACGTTTGCTTTCGAGCAGCTGTAATTCGCCGTGGATTGGTGTGTTTATCCGTCATCCGGCCCACAAAGTCACTCATTCATTCAGTTCGATCATTCATGCAATGAGTTTATCAGTGGCTTCCCTAGGTTAGAATCAGGAACTGACGAGGTCACGTGGACACAGAGGAATGCGTAGCGTGTAGTCTGGACACCGCCAACTGGGTCTGACTGTGTAAGCGTTTACTCTGGCTGATAAGCTTGGTGGGCTTTGGCTCACGCTGGTTTTTCTGTTTCTGTACCATCCAGCCCGGTCAAGCAACGCTTTGAAGATCGCAGTCCCAGCGCATGCTATAGATGCAAGTGGCATCCTGTATGTTGGGGCGCAGGTTAATATAAACTGGGTTAGAACACCTATGACATGGATAAGATACTGTGATTCCCCACACATTGATCAGTGTCGATACTCGCAAAGACAAAACCAGACACCATAAACACAAAGCATTTCCTAATGGTGAACCCAAAGCAGTCATTGCAATAAAACGAATTTGCGTATCCCAACTCACCTCACCGCTCACCAGCGTCCACACCTTATTCACATCACTCAATTCCTGATCTAACGCGGACGCGGTGGCAATATCACATTCACCCATCAAATCGTGTCCCAGGTCATTTAGTGCGGAGATACGAGCACGCCATTGCGACAGTTCCGCATACAGCTTGGTTTTGTCTTCGACTGTGGAATTCTCGTCCATTAGTATTCGTTTCGCATTTTGCACCCATTCGTTTAAGGCAGCTTTTTCCTGAATAAAACAATAGAAGACACTTCGGTGATCCCAATGTTTGGTAGAAATTGGCAGAGGAAAACTGTGGGTACGGTCTAATTTTGGACGAGTGTTCGCATGAAATCGACTATTGGATGTGAGCGATCAACTGAATGAAATTTACGTGGTTCAGTTTCGGTGATAAAAACACGGACTTACTGCTTCGTATGTTTCCCACTTCACTTGCAACTCTTCTAAGTGGTTTTGTAGATCAGTAACATCATTCCAAGCATCCGTCCAGCGTGTCTTGATTGATGCGATGAACATGTTAGCTTCATTTCTTTCTGTCTCCGCACTGTCGATTAGCATGTATGCCCCACCCCCGGTTGAGACGGATACACCTTGGGATAGTGAGGATAGAAATAGTTTCTGCACTTCGCTGGACTTCGCATAGCGTTGTTCTAACTCCTTCCGGCGTTCAAGTACCCCGGTTGCAATATCGTCCCGAGTGGCAGCCAACTCGATGAGAGTTTCCAGAGAGGTTTCAATCCGACCTGGTAGGCCAAGACTAGCCAAATAATCCTGGATTATAAAATACAACGATTCCGAGAAACGAGTACAAGTGGGGGGCAGAAATCAGACGGCCAGCTTATTAAACACTTCGCTTCCAAATAGAAGTCAAAAAAATCCAACCGTGCTGAATCTAATTAAGAACTTGTGATCAACAAGAGAGTTGGTGCAAGGGCAATAGATGCTGAACTGTGATATCCACTAGACTAGTTAAAGGTCAATACAGGTGCAACGAAATCGCTCCGATTACGGCAATCGATAAACTGAATGAAAAGTAGGAGAAAGCCAGTTATAAAGAAAGGGCCAAATTAGTCAGTGGAATGATCGATCGGAATGTTGACCCCAGAAAACCACCATGCATGATTTGATTGTTGACTGACAAACGAAATTTGGTGTGCTAGACTTCGTTTTTCTCGTTAATTATTAGGACCAAACGGTAGCGACAGGGATACCCAAACAAGTGACACATTACAAGGCGAAGTCAGAGCAAGCAACCGATCTCTTTCTTGCGTTCTACAGCAGTGATCAAATAATATCGACCACAAGTCAGGTGGAAAGATGAAAAATCGTGACAACTGTGCATCAGCTGTCGCGAAGTACTAACTCCTTCAGTAGGTCATCCAAATGATCTGGCTCAGTGATTTACAATAAATTTCATCCTACTGGAATGCTGAGAGAGCTGCAAGTGTCTAACGCATTTCTGAACGGCTACTGCAAACTATTCTCAACTGCTCGCATCAACGGGATTAATTAGCATAAACTAGATAAATTACCATAACATTTCTTCTCGCTGTCTCACTTGCTGGCTTCACTATGGAAAGTATCATGTTTTCCGTTGACTGTTCGAAAGGGACCATCAAATATTTATGTACTCTTTGTTTTCGTCCCATTCTTACCAAGGCTGGGTCGGAAAAAAACAGTTATCACTCACTGGAACAACTTAACTCTTCACCGTCAAAGAACAACAATAGTATTGCTAATAGTAAAGAAAATAGCTAAAACCTACCTTGACAGTTTTCATTTGTTCTTTCACATCATCCGGTTGCTTGCATCGTACGGACTGCCATTTGGTCAAATGCGCGCGCAATTCATCCAACTGATGTGCCAATTTCCAACGCAACGTGAGCCTTTCGATTCGGCGTTTGGCCAGTGGTGAGTCCAGATCCGCACTTTGTAGGCGATTCTCCAATGCGAACACCACCGTCTCGGGGAGACGCACGTCAAGTTTGGCCAAAACCTCTGGTTTTCCACGAGCTTCATCCGCCATTCGATTTAGTTCGATGTTTTTGGCTTTCATGACATCAAACTGCTGTTTGATCTTCTGATAGTCTTTGAATGATTCCTGAAATCGAGAAGTGCCATTCAGGAATTGGACTGTACGTATGTGTCAGTGAAGGTAAGGTCTCTGACTATAAACTGACTAAATTGTAAACAGGGCGCTGAAGTGGCCACTTCCTCCTAACAGGCAACATTCCATCCAAAATGATCAGGCTGATGGTCCTCGAGTGGTGTGCCCGTATGTCACTCCCTGAAGCCCGACGTGTGGCTCCCACCACAGGACACCGCCGTGGATCGCAAATGAAATCGCCACGCCGTCACCACACATTGCCTATTGGAGCTGTATCTTGGTCTCCGCCGTCCTGAATGCCATGTTCACGGCTGTTGGCCGTTACCGCGACAGGTAGAAAGGGCTTTTTGGCTTACGGTATAGTACACTTGTTCCATTGTGCTCTCAGAAAAGCAATGCTGTTTCTTTGGAATGTTGCTCCCCTACTACTGTTATCAAATCTCGAGGTACAAATTCCCTAGAGAGTAGTGAACTAACTCGCAAACTGGGACTGAAGGATAAAACTGCTTTTCAAACGATGGGTCCTGGTAAGGGAAAAATTAACAGACTTTGAGAAGTTATTTTTTACTGCATTTAAAGTGCAATGCAGCATGGGGGATAAACCCCAATGGCCAGAAGACACTGTAATGGAGGAAATGAGAAGAACATTCACGAAAAGACCAATTTATTGATCCTGCTTTTGAAAAGTGAAAGATTCTACGTGAAAGCATAAACTGGGAGTGATCCACAGTTTAGAAGTCAGCGGAAAAAATGGAAAGAAAAAGTACGGCACCAAGAAACCGAAACCTGATAAGGATGACTAGTTGCCTGCGTGCGGGAAGAATGAGAAAAGGTTACAAGAAGTGGAACTGCTGAGGCAAGTTCCAAAGAACAAAAGCCGGAGTAATAACGGTAGAAAAGGGATAACGAAGGAACTGCCCGAGGTATCTGCAAAGTAAACGCTAGTGGATGATCATCGATCAGCCGGATGGCTTTTCTCTGAACCCTATCAAGAGGGGGAAAGCGAAGTAGACGAAACCCATCTTACGCGTAACTGCAGTAAGCAGGTGCAGGGCGGATTTAAGCTTTGTATAATAGATGAGCTGGGGTGGCCAGACGTCTGGCGCGGAACGGAAAACCAACTTTGCACGCAGCGCTAGAAACAAGCGCAGATATGAAGATCGGCATAATGAGGAACTAATGGATAAGTCAATGAAGGAGATAAAGACTGTGGAACTCAAAATCGACGAATCAAAGAACAGATGTGGGGTGAACGAATGAAATTTAAAGAAAACTGGAAAAAGATAGGTTTTGGAAGCATTTAATGCAACATCATTATTGAAGCCTCAGTAAGAGATGTATTAAAGACCGGAGAGTTTGGTGATACACTGACTACACAACGGTCAGGATCGATGTTGGTGTTTGCATGGCGAAGAGTGGGGTAAAAAAGAGAACAATGAACAGTAGCACCATCGGCAAAAGAATGGATTGAGTTGGAGGTACTGAATAGAAGAATGTCAATGAATAAAAGAAAGAGGGTGGGCGCAAGTGCAAAATCTTGATACCAGATGTGCCCCTCCGTGTTTGTCGAATAAAACTGACCAGGAGTGTTAGACAAGGGCCAGTAGATCGCCCGGAGAACGGCGAGATCAGAAACCATACTGGTGGTCGCTCAGTAATCCTCCGCACTCGAGAAATAAACGCAGTTGTTCGGAGATGATAGTTTCAAATATTTTCGAAACAAGAGATGTGAGAGAATTCGGAAGATAGCTGTTAGGGTTAGTAGCATTACCGCGTTTGGGAATAGGGAAAGTGACGACGAATTTCCACAAGGTTAGAAAGATAGAAAGTTAGAAGGGAAGAGAAAAGAAACGACGTAAACAAGAGCCGAATTAAGGGCACACACTTTAAGTACGACGGTAGAATATCGTCCTGGACCGAGTGGTTTGGAAAAGTTCCGAGAACGCAGTGCTCCTAGTGCTAATACGAGGTAGAGAAAGGGGGAAAGTGGGAAAGGAAGAAGCCGGAAGCGTAGGATAATTGGTCAAAGTGGAATTGGGGGCATAACGGCAGGCAAAAACCTCAGCCTTCTCCCGTAGTTCACAAACAAAATCATCAGAGGAATTACAGATGGGAGGGAAATTGGAAGAGCAGAAATTGCCGGAGACGACTTTAACAAAAGGCCAAAATGTTCGGCCTCCAGTGGTGGATAAGAGTAGGCATTCTGCTCTGCAACAGATGAAGCTTTTTTTGGCTTTCTGTATAGTTGCTTAACGCCTGTCTCCAGCTTCCACGAAGCGGTGGGAGGCGGGAGTAGGCAAGCGGCGCTAGTGGGGGAATGTTGAGCATTTCAAGTATACAGCATGATTGCATGCGTGACTAATCCAGTTGGGGGATTCAGATCTTTTTTGATTTGGAAAAGTGTGGAGAACAATGTCAGTAAAGTTGAAAACGGATGTGGAAACATACGAAGTAAAATAAGTCATTCTAGGTATAGGAAGCTAAGAAGTTACGGTAACCATCCCAATCGGCTGAATTGTAGCCTCAAAAGGCACGTCTTAAGCAAGGTGGAGGGTTGCGGTGGATGAAGCTGACAGCTGGTCCGTTAACCCATGAGGGGGAAGAATAGAAATACTTGAGTTAGACAGAAGGGACGCGACTGTGGACAACATATTGAGTATGAGCATGGTCGCCAGTTCGATCGGGTGTATGTGTGGGGAGATCAATTAACTGAACTAAATTATTGACCACAGCGAAGTTTTCGGCTTCGCGTTCCATAACTTACGTATCAGAGGAGTTTACCAGCAACTAGCGATTGTGAAAATTTAAATCTCCTAAGATAGCCATAGTCTTGAATGTCAGTGTCCGGAAATCACGTTAGGTTGACAGATCTCTCTGAGGCACGGACCCGGACTCCGAACGATCGCAAGTCTGGAGACAAACAGCCAAGGAGCCTCAAATTGAACGTATTCATATAAATCGTTTGATTATGATAAATAAACAACAGTCATACTGGTCGACCAGTGGCCACTTGGCCATCCTTGCTTGATTAGGTGGAACGAGGCTTGGACCAGAAATGAACGTGGCTTAATCAGTGGCGGAGAACTTTCAGCTTCAAAACAGACTAGGCAATACTAATTAAATAATATAAATTGGGTAGCATGGAAGATTCAGAGAGGGTCCTTATGAGAAATGGAGCCGCTACCGATTCGCATACTACTGTCAGACGGTGTCAAACCGCTCAGATGTCGCATGTGATTAAACATTCCTCCCAATCCCAGGTCAATCAACATCAGACATGACTGACGGTGATCGAATGGTCATCGTCCGGGGATTTTAACCCGAACTCTAAAGCCGTCACCAACGTTGGTCACCTTCCCGTTCAACAGCTCGTGAATGGTCACAGTCCACTTTCCGGATTGTTGTGCATTCGAAATAGGACAATTGGTGGAAATGGCTTAGTTTAGTCTTTACAACTATTAATTTTGAATGAATGTGCACTGGTTTGATTCCTGCCCCACGGCACCGTCTACTCGAAAGAGGAAAAGAGAGCTGACAATAGTGAAAGGTCAACTACAAGGTAATAAGTTGAACTACAATAAAGAAGAGGAAAGATTTCCAATGCGAGAGCGCCACTGACTGGCGCTGAACTAATGGACCCCAACCCGGTAGTCCAACACTGGTTAGTCCATCATCACTACGGTTAGCATTCACAGTTAAACAACAAGGCAAGCTCCATTCACTATTGCCTTCCTCGTCAAGTCACACGTTGCAACAGAAGAAATTAGCACGCAAGGTGTATACACAGTGGACCCACACAGGCCGGAAAAGAACGTCGTAGCAGCCAACATGGGGATACAGGCTAATTATACAGACGCACATTTTCAATCATTCTGATTAAACAAGGTGAAACATGATCTCTACTGCTCATAGTTTGCTGTCATATCGTTAGTTGTCCCCAGCCCACTGGCTGACGGATCATTCGGACCCGAAGTACGGAGAAGTGCAAGAAAAGAGTTCTAGTTCCAGCCAATTCAACTTTGCAGTAACGTTTTACATTTCGACGGTGTAAAACTCATCCAAACCTAACCGCGTTACCGTCCAGTTGATAGAAAAAAAAACGGCAATTTATTTCGCTCTTCAGTCAACAACATCGTTCGCACATTCTAAATCAGACAGTTTCCTGTCTGAACAAATACTACTATTTTCGCATGAGGATGGGGTGATTCTCACAGTCATCTGGACGGCAAAGTTTAAAAGAGAAGGTGGAAAAAGGCAACGCAAAAGAACACCATTTTCTGTGGTGACCTCGGTTGGAAGATCGACGTAACCACGAACTTGGCTTCGGCTATTCGCCTAAAGAAATTTGAAAAGTGGAATGAATTTCCTTGGCCCATCCTGCAGTGAAAAACAACGTCAGAGAACTGCACGATTGACTGAGTCGAGCATCATCTTCATCAGTTCAGGAAAGATCGAGATAGTGGATCTACGGAAGCTAAAGGACTGCCATTACTGTTAGTACACTTAGTCAATAGGTCACCAGGGCGAGCTCAGGATCAGAACGCTCAGATTCGACTGGACACCCGGTTGTTTGCTCCTCCACTATTTCCTGCAGAGCTACAGAAACAACAAAGTAGATTGCTGTTAATAATTTCCAGTCTAGTGATGCATGTTTCTATCATCTACAATGCCAGAAAAAGCCGGAAAAAGCGACGATACGTACGGGTAATTAACTAGAAATAGAGAGCCAACTATCCCAAAATGCACATGATAAAGATTACTTTATTGAATTGTTGGGGCGGTAAGGAAGCAGTTACCACTGCCGAGAGAAAATTTGGGCTACCCAATTCTTATTTTGATCTCTAGGTGATCCTCCCTTACCTATTCATCCATTAGTAATTTCTTCGTTGCATCTGAAATAAACCACTAACAAAAATTGAAAGATAACTTATTCGACTCACTGCTACGGTTATGGATCCATATTTTAAACATTCCTCAAGTATCTGAAGCCTTCCTACTGAACTTCGAAGGTTAGATATCAAGACGCAGTTTGCGTTCACCTCTGGAAACAAACAATCTGAAAGAGATAGATGATCACTTTTCATTTAGACCCTTACTAGGTTGACTCAAATGTCATGCATCATCCTGACTAGTGAGACTCAGATTCACTCAGAGCTGCCAATCGAGCGTCAACGCCACTGCAATGCGCTTAGGCAAATTTGGACCGCCATTTGTCAAAATACTTCAAAGTAAACAACGAGAAATAAAAATGAAAATCGGTTGATACTGCAGAATTAAAAAAACAATCTATTGCTTTGGGTCTTTTGATGTGACCAGTGCATCAAACGTTTATTGTCTCAAAGTTCGGAGATTCAAGTTCCTTTACCACCAGTCACTTCGATGGAGATAGGTGATGTGTATATCACAAGGTTAAGTTTGTTATACCTCGAATTCGCTAGTTATTGACTCTCATGGTCACTGCAGTGGGCCGTGGGCGCCACAAGCAAACGTTCGCTTCTTGGCAATCATGCTCGAAACACGAAAAAATTGCACCACTCCGTGTTGGTAAAGTTGCCAACTGAGCTCATAATAGGCTTGGCTACCCTGAGCAAAATTAATTCTGCCGTCCAAAGTCCAAAAAGCCAGAAAATTAACAGAAAAAAACTTGAAAGATGATATTGTTGTCCGAGAATATAGCCTAACACTCACTTCGTGCTGCTGAAGACATTTTTGCAATCGCTCGAAACGTTCAGTTGGGGTCATATTCACTGCCCCCGGGGCCATTTCCAGGCCCAACTGGTTAGCCACCTCCGCATCCGCAATCAGACGACGTTCGGCTTGAGCCAACCACAAACCAACCTGTTTCCAATCTCCTGGCAATGCTTCGTCCAGACGCCAACGCCATTCATCCAACTCCGGCTTAACACGACTCCATTCGGCCTCAATTCGATCTAATTCTTCCGGACGTAGTCCAAGCAGCAAGCCCTGACGTTTGCGCTCGGACAGTTCCATCATATAAGCAGTTAGGCTTTCGTGTTCCATTTGAGCTTGTGTTAGAATCTATAAATTAAATCGCAAAATCAGTAATCATTAGAGTTTGATCATTATACTGATTTGTCTCATTTATTCTCAAAGCTATTGGCTCACGTGCTTGCAGGCCTTTGTACAGAATGCCCAGGGAAAAAGAAGATAACCAAGTTTACCTTGTTGTCATGTTTTGGTAGTTTTTCACGAACGGGTTCATCATGCAGCATTCAATATTCAAAACAAGCGAGTACTATAATGCTGATTCGTCCTTTTTGGTTGGAAGCATCAGACATCCATAACTATCCGGTCCCAACCGAGGTTCAAACCCGCAATAATCGATCGATAACGAAACACCTAACTAATGGGTCATCCGATAGAGCTCTGACCTGATTGTTTAATACTAACCCTACATAATTCAACGGGTTCACTTTCTCAACAACTTGTAGTTAAGAAAGAAGCAGCTGTAAGCGAAGGGACCGATTCTTATGGAGATCAGCTTGTCCATACAGAATCCGAGTTCAGAAGAAAAACTGTACATTCAAACGAACCTAAACAGTTTAGTTATTCCATTAGATTAACTGGTAAGGTAGAATTAAACTGTTTATAAAACTATCCATCATCAACACGGTAAGAGCACCTAAGCACTACATGATTGTCTTACCCCTGGCTTGTTAAGAAATCAAATCTCCCCCTAGCCGAGATAATGAAATGGTCTAGCTCTGAAGGCTTTTTATCATGTGATGCGTATTATTGGATTTAAATGATACACAAATTTGTATTCAGAGACTTTCAATTTCAAATTCAAGTAAAGTTCCTCAGAACTCATTGAAAACAGCACCACATGGTGAACAACCTCATTTTCAGTTATGCCCATTCAGTTCACTACATAAAATTAAATATAATCCTAAACCGTTGAAGGGAACGGCGGTTCATGGTCAACATGGTTCACATCTCGTCGAGTACGTGTGAGTGTCTTTGCGTGTGTGTGTGTATGCTCGAACGCAATTGATCAACGCGTCGAACGTTTTGTTACCCGAGCAATAAAATTGCGCAGCTATCTGGTGTCTTGTCATCTACAGCCAAAGAATGAGGGCAACTCTCGTAAACCGGTGTGAGTAATGTCGCGGTAGCAGTTGAATAGCATGGGGACTAGTAAAACCGGTGCACTCGAGACGTCCACTCGAATCACAAGCAAACAGACAAATAAACGTTATGAAGATCAGATGAAGGAGCCGGTATCTTGATCGTCGGTGGACATGACCACACAGGGCAAATGAAGAGAATAAATGGGCGAGCCTTTGAAGTTCACAAAGGCCAACTGAAAAGGATAGAACAACTCAGGCAGAATAACCTAGTCCTCTCGAGACTGCCATCTCTGAAGCCGGACGGAATAATCGATGCGATAACTTTCGGACCGAAACGATTCAAGCGTACCACAATTCATAGGTTGCGGAACGTGCTAAAAGTACCCAAAGATAAAACTCCTATGAGATCGAAGCTGAACATGCGCTATTCACTGCGTCGTGCACTTACAAACTGGTGAACCAGTTCATCGGGACCAATGTGGGCAGTCACCATCAGGCAGTGTGCAAGATACGTTTCATGTCGTGGAGATTGCGAAGTAATTTCATCTAAAAGGAAATCTGATACTGTCACTCGATGTAGCTCTACCGGTCAAAAAAATCCCCCATTAGTAAAACCATCAGCAATCTTTTCGAGTATATTCAGAAGAATAATATTACTCTAGGCACTACACTAGATGGATTGAAACAACTACCCTTTGCCTTTACCCAAAATACACTATATATATATATATATCAGCAAAATGAGGGGATGAAAACACTTTCTTTTGGACCCAAAGTATGCTGGTATTTTACGGTCAACCTGGGAAATAAACAACTGTAATCACCAACCAGACATTGGATTCTGTAAAAACGAATCCTAGGTAACGTTGGATGTTACTGAACATGATAAACGCGTTTTACACCATCCACATAGCTAGTAGTAGACAATCAATGGGTTCTAAACACAACCGAAACCGTAGACATTCGTTGGTACAAATCCATATTGGGAACTCAAAAGCAATTTTGCCAGGAGCTCATTCTTCTCATTGGGAATGTTTAATCTCGAGTCTTTGCTTATGTGAACTCCCGTCAAGGTCATCTTATTTCTCTGCTAACGAAACCACACTTTTATGGTGCATGTTGTGTGAATTTCATGGTGTTTTGGACGGTCTAACTACTTGTAAACTGGAAAGAATTGCGTATTCGATCATTGGAAATGAGTATAGAACGGTAAGAATGTGTGGTCGAATTCAGTCATTTATACCTGTCAGCTTCTCATTTAGCCAGAAAGTGGAAAGAACAGGTGGGAATCAAACAGACTGTGTTAGCTGACTTGATCGATCGTGACACGATTTTCCTCATCCTTTGATTCATTTTGTTATTTATAGAAGTACTTTACTGAAAACAACCGTGGAAGTAATAAACTAGTTGTCCGATCTACCTAAAATAACAAGCACTTTGACCGACGACTGAAAAAGTAACCTTTGGCTGAAAAAATGTGGATCTGATTAGTCTAAGCGTAACACTTAAACCGACTACTTCTAGCCAACGCGATACCTACGGTCCATGAATGCTAATATCTCGCTTAGTTCAGACGCTTAGACCAGATATCAGGAAAATCAGCTCTGAAAGTCATTGGGGCTAAGTACTGAGCACCCGCTTGTTGTGCAGACCGCACAACGTGAACGTTTGCTATTGGAAACCGACGGGGTGTGCTCGCTGAATGGTTTAATGGATCCCCAAAGCAAAAGAACGACTAGCGGGACGAAAAAGAGGAACTGTATCTGTTCCCACAAACATACAGCTAATAAAAACATCCAGGTACTAATTGTTTGTGAACACTCATTGTCTGATCAAATAATTAACGTTTTTAGTCCCGGGATAATTACTCCATTCTTTCATCCCGTTGGGGAAGAAACCATTCCACACGAACAGAGAATGAGGGAAAAAACGATGCAACGGATGTTGACCTATACAGTCTATCCATTTGCCTATCCGCCCCCGTGCGTGTACGCGTGAAAGTATATTGGTTGTGATCCCTTCGTTGTCTGTCAATCAATCGTCGGGTACGTTTCAACGACATCGACTAGAATGTTCAATATTGAGTGACATTTTAAAATCACATCTGAACGAGCTCTTCACGTGATTGTCATCACTGCGTCACAGATAACGACAAAAAAATGAAACATCCCCGGTAGATCAACTAAACCGACCGGAAAAAAGGTAGCAACTGAACTGAGGTAGTTTGCAAGACATAGCTGATGCTGGTATGCCCTCCCAGTTGACAAGGCCACGCAAGCCCATAAAAGTACAATTCAAACTGAAGCGGCGAATTGTGATCAAACAGCCCGGTAATTGAACTGTGCACAGTCGCGAAGCCGCACCGTTAAAACATTTTTTTTATTTTCCCGAAATACGTGTTTGTATAACCGAGAACGGGTCCAGAGTCCCTAATTCGTTTATTTGTGCTTACTTCGTCCAAAGTTGCGCGCATCTACTTCAAGTCCGGGACTACCGCGCGTATCTGCCGTCTCAAAGTTGAATTTTGTGAATTTTCAGTTTCTTCTCTCTTCCTACCTGAGTGATAATATTTCTGATAAGCGCTCAGCATTCACACATTTCAGGTTCAAGCACCACAGTATTTCAAGGTCATATGCCTTCGCCCTTTTTTTACTTCTAAATCGCCGGCTGACCGTGCATTTCGGCTGGGTTACGTTGTCAGACGCTGTGCAGAATTATCATTGTTGGCCGTCTTGCTCGGACAGAGAGAACGAGTGAAATTCGAGACTGAGTGAATTCTTCTTCGACAAGTAAATATATGCGTTTCATATCGTACTCGTTTAGTAGTCTCTTCGCCGAGGTAGATATTATCGCAAGGTTTCGTCGGTAACTCTAACCCTATAGATTGCGTAAGGTTTATTGTTGAAGAAATGCTTTTATTGTGCAACTCCTCAATGTCAAATGACACCGCCATCCCCAGCCGGGTCAATGTGCCTTCGGATTGGGACACGTTTCGGGATGCACGTCACTCAGGATTCTCGTTACCTGGGATGTAGGAAGTGCCTTTAACCATTCAGTTAGGTTTGGAAAATGCAGTCGTAGGGTTCGGCTTAATGCAATTCGGTTATTAGGAATATATTACGCCCTGTAAGTGATACCTGAATGCAAGTTGTAAACTACTTCGTTAAAGTGCATAAAGTTCCGGACTGATAAAGATCGACTGAAAGGTGATTGAACGAAGGATCCCGCCTTTATGCAACAGTCTCTGCATATGTGCACATGCTATCATTGTGAAATTGAAGGATGAAATCATTCACAACTCCATCTGAATTCCGTTAACTCTCTCTCTCTACTCTTGCCTAAGCTATCTACGACCAAGTGATTCGGCTAGCTGATCTTATTCATCTTATTGGCTGGATTAGCCCTTATTGTTGGTCACTGTTCTCAAATCCAACCTCGACGTCGACTGGAGTGGAGCATATAGAGTCCGAAGAAAAAACGACAAATTTCAAATGTGGGAATCAGCGAGAGTTCGAATGCATCTAGGATACTCACTGATAAACTGCACCATATCATTCAGGGTCTCAACCCCCACGGTGTACAAATTTTGTGAACTCATCAGGAAGCGTAATATATCATGCTCGAGTTACTGCAGTGAGAACATTTTTCGTACATTTACGTCATATCTACCGCTGCTTCCACTCCTACTACCAAGATCCCCTATGAATAAAGTTTCTCGCAGGGGTTCATACGTGTGCATTTTCTCTAATGACATGGTTGAAGCATGAGCACAAAGGAAGGGACGTGTCCCATAACCGCTGGGGAACATTACACGGGAGAGGGACCGGCAAACTTGATCGTGAAACTTGGAATCACACATAACCACATAAGGTCTCATTAGGTCAGGTGTGGAAACGAACCGGGGGACATCTAGCTGTCGTCTACCAAGTGACTCAATCACCTTCAGCTGTACTGATTCAATTTCTTTCCCATAAACTAACCTTTGCGTCCCGGCACCGCATACAAAGCTGCACTAATCTGGGTATGGTTCAGTCATCGCATTGGATGATGCATAAAGTCGATGGTCCTCATATGTCTCATTAGTGTTATCTATAACAGGTATTGCCTTTACATCACTACAATGGCTGATCCTATAAATCAGCACTAACAAGAATATGCAAGTAGCTTGCGATAACTTCATCATATGTCCAATAAAGTCACACAATTGGGGCAGCAAGTAATACATATTTCACATGTACTTTTGAAGGCGAGAACAAGGAGAATAATGACCACAATGTTTCCCTGTTTTGCGCACATTTTCTGGGGTTTTTTAGTCTTCAATCTTGGTATTTTGGTTAAACAAATGGTCACCTTTAAATGGTAAGGCAATCAAATGTTGCCTCTTTTTTACGGTGATCGGTTTTCCATATGGCATCCTTTGTCCCCGATGCTGTTGGGTGAAATTTTCCGGGTAACCGTTGACTAACAACGTTCGTTTTAGGAATCCGCCTTCTTGTACTTGATCGCGGGTGCATATTTTTCGCACTGTGTGGAAGGGAGCTCGATGATCCAATTCTCTATGACTTCGTATAGTGATGCAAAATCACCGGTCTCTTCGATCGCAAAGCATCTAGTCGCATAGGGCCACAAAGTTGACATTACCCAATCCTTCAAAGTACAAGTGCGCACTACAAACCCCCCAAATTACTGTCACTCAGTGAGGCTATGCTTATCAGAAAGGCAACAGCCAACGCTCTGCCTACAGAAACGGTTGATCCTAAGTATTAGTCTACGTTTACATTAACGCACACGACATTCTTCCGTCTATCAATCCACATGATCGGTAACTGTAGGTATGAAAATACCCATCTAGTTCAATCCACTGTTTTCCACAATATATTGTGTACCGAGAATAGTAAACGAAATGCCTGCATCCCGTGACATGTCTTCCTTCTGTTTTGAGAAAATAAATTTAAACATTTGATGCCCGCATTCATACGGACGATTGAAAATACTAACGCCCTGTTCGATCTACCCTTTCTTGTGCGAAGACCCAACTCAATGTTTCCGGATTGCATCGAACGATGGAATCCTGAATGACGAAAGAGATACTCCCACTATTTTGATCCAATTTGTGGGATTTTTATCAAAATCTTCGAGTAAAAAATAACCAAATATCGAATCCCTTTTTGTTTCGATAATACAGACGAACTAGTGTGGCTAGATCTAAACCTGGGCGTTTTATCCAGTGCCCGTCACCATATAGACACAAAAGTAAAAAATCTGGACCGAACGGGATTCGGAATGTATCGAAAAGTCAATGCACCATATGATGAATTTATGCAAGCAATTGTTCAACAAATTGGTAACAGCTTTGTCGGTAGCATGTGCAACTGGCCGAATTTTCGGATAGCTTGACTAGCCTTTCTCAAGCCTCTTTAAGGCCTGTCTTGAAAAAGGCTACCGAGAGTAGCCGAAACGTCACTGAATAACACATTCTACGGACAACCATGTGTTGCTAACTTTTGATCAATTGCACACAACAGAAAAAGTCTTCAACAAATCGAAGTTCATAAACGGCAGTCGTCAGACAGAATATCGAAGTGATTTAATGGAAGTGTTCGAAGGAATCACATTTAAAAACTGCTAACATCGATTGCTGGAGATCATTGAAAACTTCTTTTAGGGGCAATTCTTCGTTCATTTGTGCTTCTTATTACCGGTATTCTTTGAGGTTAACTGGAGGCGCGGCCATCAAACAAGACATATAACAACGCGTCTTAATAAAGCACTTACAAAGATATGAAATGTTTTGAAACCTTGTTTTGTAATGTCGTTCTGTAAAGAAACTACCAACCAAGTTAAAAAACCATGTGTGCTATTTAAAAACACAAGTAACTATTCGATAACCACCGGAAACCCTGAGTTACACGTGCAACGCATCTCACAAACAGATGACAAAGCTTTTTGAGGTCGTCAAACCCAGCATAGCTATTCGATTCGGTAACAATCTATTTACCAACTCTACTCAACAAGCCTGGCCGGCAGCCGAGAATACAACTCGACCCCAATGTGTTCTCAATTGTGACAGGACGCAGACAGCCAGTGAGATCTTCCTATCATGGTCAATGAATGTCCCCCCCTCTTCTGAACCGTGCTACACCCGATGCGTTGATTAACCAACCTTAGTTTAATAATGGGACCATTATTCATGCGCACTTCACTCTGGTTTATGCAGCTGTATCAACCGCAAAATGAAGTTGCCGAAAACCGATTTGTTTTTGTATTCTTTTTTCGCTTTTTCACCAGCATTAGCCAATGAACTTGTAGCTGATTAAGTTTGACCGTTTGGATGGTTTCGGTTGTAGAATATGCGAGACTATTTTCAAAACGTGGCCAATCCCAAATAGCAAACCGTGGGCCAAGCGAGGTAGGAATATTACTCGTTAGGAATCCAGGCCAAAGCAGGAGTCGGACAAATGAGGCAGAGAAATAATATGTTAATAGGACGAAAGGCTATTAGAAGACATTTTACCAGTCAGAGTTCAATCAGACCGTCACATAATCCGAAGAAATCAAATTAATCAGCATTCAACAGCGGTCTAAGCGACAACAAGAAACCTACCAATCGGGATTGGCGATCGTTCCAGAGTAATGGGACCATTTTGGTCAATCAAGATATGATGGGAACAAGCAAAGCTAGCCCGGTCAAATGCAGCAGTCAGACCAATAAGTCACATATTCATACTATTATCAACTTCGTTTAGTATTGATAAAGTGAGATAGTTTGAGAGAAGAAACCGATTTCCATGGTACATTCGATCTCAAGCAAAGTGGAAAACTTTTCCAAGCGCAGCAGCTCATTTTACAACATTACAACTTCTTCCTCCTCCTGATCCGCTAGAGACTTGGGATTGAACAGGATTTCTTGTCTACTATTGTACATTTGAATAATCACTAATGAAGGAGCTAAACATACGGAAACACAATACGGCGTAAACTCACCTCGAATTCGGTGAAAAAATCCTCCTCGTTAATTGGATTGTGCCGTACACGTGCTATAAGCTCCTTGATGTTGATCAAGAAGATACGCTCTTCTTCGGCCTGCGCTTTCGACACGTTGGACTGTACGTGTGTCAGGGTAGGTAAGCGTAGAACCAGGTGGGTATGTGGGAGAGTGGAGATAGGAGAACATGGTAACAGACCATAGTAGTTAAACAATGGAAATAAGTCCTACTGGTCTAATCGAAGCTTGCGTATGGTTTGCTCTAGCAAAAAGCGAGTTACTACATAACGTGAAACTCAACACAGAGCACAAATATCGTGTGTGAACGGTACTAAAGTAGTGACAATCGTAAAAGTGATGCGAACAAGGAAATTGCACAGTCACATAAGAATGACGACAACAACAAAAAACAACGACAAGCGATTTTGTCATTCACCACACATTATCTGGTCTATTAAATCCAATGAGGAAAACGTGCGGAAAAGAAGCCCTACTAGTGTAAGGAATTTCATGACAAACTGAACAACACTGAATAAATACGTCAGCAGGCAAGACAACATAAAAATGATACGTCGGTTGAGGCAGTGCGCGGGTAGTTTGTGACTGAAAGACTACAAACAGAGGAAAGTGTAGAATCAGGAGGAAATAGTCTGAGCACCTCATCTTCCAAGTGTAACACAGGGACGATATTTCTCGTGGCCTTGGGGGGCTCCGCGGTCACTTTGATATTGGCAATCGCGCGACATTTGGAAACGTTCCTGGCCGCACGACAAAGTCGTAGTCCGGCGTACGAACGAGCGCGAACATTACGACGCGGTGAAGTCGGATAGTTGGGCAGGAAAGAGGATTGAGAAGAACCGGGCATACGGGTTGGTAATGATGTTGACAGTGACCCAATTCCGTGAACTTTATCCAGTGACAGTGAACTACTACCATCGGCCGAGCCGGGTGTGCTGGGGCTGGTGGCTAAAATCAGACTACGCAGAGCTTCTTCGTCCATTGAATCGGCTCCGCTGTAACTGACACGACGTGTTCGGCCTTCAAACAATCCGGAAGTAGTTGAAGCGCTCAGAATAAGTGAGGGGTCAATATCAGGATCTGGTTCTATGGAAGCCTGTGTAGTAGGGCTCAACTGTGATTTTGCAGGCTGAGCACTTGTCGAACTCGGTGTAGACTTTGATGAAGCTACCTTTGAAGTCGATTCAATACCGGTCTTGCTGGACGGCTTGGGGTTAGGCGGTTGTGTTTTTTTCGCATCAGTTTTAGACTTATTTTGCTCTGTTTTGGTCTTATTGACTTCGTTACTCACGGGTACTTTCGATTTCGGCGGGGTGGCATCCGATTTTCCTACCGGCGTGTGTGATTTGGACTCCAGTTTCGCTTTGCCCGGATCGCCTCTGGATTTTGAAGCAAGTGTTTTGGTCTTCGCCGTCGCCTCGGGTTTTGGATTTGTGGCTTCACTACTTGTCTTTGTTTTACTCTTTTAATTCAGATTGATAGACGGAAGATTTAAATGTGAGCGTGGATCAAAACAGGCAACGTGTAATAATTGTAACAATGATTGTGATGTGGATGATGATGATGACACAAATAGTGGTGGCAATAGCAGCAGTGATCATGTTTAACAAGAAAGGTTGATCTATAACATTTGTCAGCCACTTCGCTTACAGATTTCACGATAAAGTTATCGAACTGGATCTTGATTTGAAATCATCTGATATCACACGCACGCAGGCAAGCACACACATACACGACGCTAATTATACATGTTGGATTTAACATTTGTCAGCATCACATTATTTCAGCCCTGGACGATTAATATACCAGAACAAACTAGGGGTGCCCAATGTGATTCAAACATGATTTGTGTGTGCGGTGGACAAACGCTGCAAGTCTTACTAACCCATTCTAAATGATTTCCTCTGTCCTGTTACACAATTCACATGGAAGCCGTGAACGAAGAACTGCCTACCTGTGTGAAAATTCGGTGAGTGTGGCTTCATTGAGCATTGCTAAGACCTTTTACATCACATTTCCTGTGCTTTTTCCGGATCTTTCTGCTTTCCGAACGTTTTGGAGACAAGCCGTGATTTTCACTAATTCTAAATGCGGTGCTCTTTCCAACTCGGATAGCTTTCATCCAATTTGGTTTATACTGGTCAACTCAAAATTATTTGAAACCACCATCTCTGGTCGACTGCAGCATTTTTTCAAGCACGAAGGACTACTAGACAATCGTCAATATGGATCTCGACAGCGCCGTTTCTCCAGTGGTTTCCTGATTCTCGCCTCAAATTCCTGGTCGCCCAAACTCGATAACCATGGAGAAACGCGTTTGTTCTCGCATGAAATCTCCAAAGCATTCGATCGAGTGTGGCACAAAGACCTTTCGTCGAGACCGCACACATCCATGTTTATTCCGGCCCTCACACCCTGGATGGCAAGTTTCTTTAGTAGGCGAACCAGTTCCGGCCGAATCGAGGCCATTATAACAACAATTCCCTGCAAATGTTGGTGTCTCGCAAGATTTGCCCGCCATTATTCGCCAACGACCGTTAATCTAGTGTAGTCCAGCTAATCCACTCTTTTGCCGTTGATGTCAATCTCTGTCGTTCCCCTTCATACCGCGCTTGTTGATACAAACACCAAAATCAATCCCTATCTTGATGCCGTCAGTGAAATCTGGGTTCCGACCTTGAGTAAATATCCTCCTGGGACTCTCGTAATCATGTAGATTCGAAGCCTTCGCCTATCTCTATTTATCTCAAATGTCATTTAGCTTGGATTCGGCCAGGCTATGTTCTACAGATTCAATCTCTCCAGTTGACTTATCTATACAATGATATTTATGCTGAACCTCTTTCATATCTCAGCTCGCTTTCATAATGCTAGGAGTGTGGGGTTTCCGTTCCGCATCCAGACACCTCTTTATCCCAGCACATTTTCCTCTGATGTATAAAAACTCTACTCAACTCCGCATTTGAATACTTCAACCACGTGTAAGGTCGTGTTCGTTCGACTTAGTTTCACGTTTTGACCGAGTTCATCTTAAAACTAACCGCCTGATAGGTAGCCGACCATCGAAATTCAAATAACACTCGGCAGCCCACCGTCAGGTGGATGTACTTCGGCCCCATTTCCACTGTTTTTTAATTCTTCGAAAGGCTTCAGAGCAGTCCGTCTACGTCTAACTTTCTCCCGTCTAACGCGTACTCAGGGGTCTAGCCATCCGTAACAAGTTTTTCTTATCAAAACATGTTGCGCCTAATTTTCAACATTCTTTTTGACAGAACTATCGAGTTGTGAAACACCTCGTCTGCGCTCCGCCCACCCCATCCCACTGATAACTCCCCTCTCGCTAAAACAGGACCAAAAAACTCGTTTTTACATGTACTTTATTACCCTAATCTGTTGTCACAGTACTTCTTCTGATTATGTGATTTATGCCCTATATTATGAAATACTGTGTAGTGGCATAGGTTTAGGCCTTACATGGGTTCTTACAAACTAGGATAGTTTTCCTCCGATTTCAGAGTTCCATACGGGGACAGTCTGCGATTCCAGTGTTGCGTCAAGCTTTTACAGCACGGCTGTTATTTTCAAACGAAAGAATCAGTATAATTCATCCTCTGATCACTCACAAGGATCTTATTAGACAAAACATAAAAATGAATCATTCATACAGTATTTTTCATGTACAAATGCGCAACCTCCAACCTGTCATTTTAATGAAAAGTGCAATGGAAATGATGTACTTTCCATGATCATTATATGGTTCAGTACAATGTGATAAACAAATAGAAACCACAACATTGTAATCTGAAGGTCATGTGCGCTAGAAACACGGCTCTGCCGCCGACCGACAACCTTTTCAGGAATAAGAAAGTCCTTTTTCCAGGGAAATTCGAATATTTCCCACCGTTCCCGAACTTAAACAAATTATTAGTGAAACGATCTAGTCGACTCAGTTAAGATGACCAATAAAAATTCATCTAACTTTGTTGTAACGTTTTTTTCTGCTTCGTTTAGTATACACTTGAAAAGAAAAGATCTGATCACAGAACTTGTCGGTATCCAAGTCACATAACCACCGCTATCGCTTGTAATTATGCTTCGGTGTGCGTTAGGCGGTTCATATGAGCCCGCATTAGTTAATTAGCCAAATAACAATCGCTAAATGAAAGTAAAAACCTGGGACTCTACGCGGATGTTGTTATGTTCCAACGGTGTGTACAGTTAACCCTGCTGGCGGGAGCGCGTGATTCTCTCCCTTGGGGTGTGTTACGCAACACGCAAGCGTGATAAAAGTTGGTAACTTGAAGAAAAAATACGACGCGTATCGGTCTGAACCAGAACCCCAGATATCACTTGTGGAGATGGGATCAAGTGTCAAAATTAAGCACATCTAAATTGGCTCAACTTTCTTTTTATACTCAACCACAATATCGGAGCAAGCAGATGCAAACGACGCTTCATTTGGATTGAACAGCAGCGCTTATGAAAGGATACAGGCCTCGTGTGACGGCGTCCGTGTCCGTGTTAGTGTGTGTGTGTGCATGTGAGTACACACGTATATGATGCTTCATGTTGACCACACCCAAAACTTTGGGTACAGTAGAGCATCGAACAATTAATAAATTAGACTCAACAGATTAAAGGTGTATCCCCTTTTTATTCTCCGCACGATAAGACAATCGTGTTTGTAATGCCGCAATCGGTGTACAATCATTAGGCTACTGTTTTTCTGAAATTGTATAGTTATTGTCTAAGCTCCCATCCAATATAAATGAGACAAAAGTCAGACAAACAACAACAAATAGGCTGATAAGTGAGCAGAAAATGTAATCTGAAATCCGACACTTGGGCTATCGCAAATGGAAATAAGGCTAGGCTGTCAGAGGAGCAAAAAGTCTAAGAAATCATACATTTCGCGAATACTTGTGAGTTTCTGAGTACATTGTGTGAATCAGTGATCGACTGATTCACTGGTTGGTTGATTGATTGAGTGAATGGTTGAGTGAGTGAATGAGTGGGTGAATGAATAAGTGAGTGAATGAATGAGTGAGTGAGTGATTGAATGAACGAATGAATGAATGAGTGAGTGAGTGAGTGCGTGCGTGCGTGCGTGCGTGAGTGAGTGAGTGGGTGGGTGAACGAGCGATAGTGAGGTGAATCATGGTGGACTGCATGAAGAGTCCAACTCCTAAGGCTGCAAGTTGTTGAAACCCCAAACTCTTTTATGGAAGAACGGCATTTATGGTTGAAGCAACCCGAATTCAGCTCTCACAACAGGATGCAGCACTATACGAATTGTAGAACTCCATCCTCGACTATTTACCAGACAAAGCAACTGACCAAATGTGCGTTACTAATTGAATCCCCAAGGATTAGGTGAAATCAATCTGGAGCTATTTGTGCGGACGTTTCGAAGACGACATCTAGGAAGGTGCACCTAAATCTGTCCTATTAATTTAAGATAAGAATGAAATGCATTGGTTCGATAAAGAAGGCTTATTATGAATCCACTCCCAACCTTCTCGGACACCAAACTGGAATGTGACTTATGCTTGAACCTAGATTATTCCCTTACCTTCGGTAGTGGGACAATCGTGCTCTGGAAACCAAAGTCACGCACATTCAAATGCTGATGGATAACCCTATATAAACATTTAAGGAGGAGAAGCCACGTTGTTTTCCGACATTTTTACATGTTGGGAAGTCAGTCGGAAAGAGGTGAGTCAAAAAAGAATCTTATCTAACAGATCTCAAGTAGTATTTATACACAGAGGCATATATGAAGGTCCTTGTTGCTGAATTACACGAAGTCATTCATGAGAGCTACATTCATGAAACGTCATTTATAAGAGTTGAGTTATCAGCTAAGAATGGGTTGCTTCACTATTAGAATGGCTGCATGCAAGGATAAGCACGTAATCTAGTGAAGCAGCAGTTGACCGATGCATCCTTGGCCCACCGCTTGCCTCGAAAACCGACAAGTCTTCACAACGCGTTGCCGGTTACGATAGAGACAAAAACCGAAGTAAAACCTATAGAAGAGACGAACTGGTGATTTTCTTAACACTAGAACGACCAAACCGTCATTCTGACCTTTTTTATGGTTTTGGGGAATTTCCGTACATTCTTTCCAGAGTATCTTCAACTCACCATATCCTTTTAATGAAGAGTTGGTTAAAATGAAGTTTAGTGGAAACATAGCTATATATCTTAAAGAACTAGGATGTCCACGATGATTTTCTGGAAGTTCTACAGATCTTGAGCCACTTAACAGCCTCTAATCATCGTTTGACAGTCTCAGACTGATTTTAATAACCATAACCTGGGCTTTTTGAGACATGCTTTACGAATGCATCTACTGTAAAGAATGTTCCCCCATAGCCCTTGGGAGGAACTACACGAGAAAGAGCCATCGGCAACTACGACCTTGAACTTTGGAATGTTGTAGAACCATGCAACGTCACATTAGACAGGAATTACCACAGTTCTTCTCATGCAAACCAAGGCTGCTGACGAAATCCAGGTCAGGCTGCCAGGATACGGTAATGGGCCACATAAATCGCACGTGCTTTGGCCCGTTCGCAATGTGTTGTCTAAAACTGTGTATTTGTTCCAACCCAGAACATGGCCGCTAAAATCAGCCTGATGCTACTAAATGATGACCAGCAGCTGAAAACCAGTGTTAAGGGCCAGTATTAATATACACTTTCCCTTGAGTTCACATTTCACGGCTAAAACGAGGTAGTTAACGAAGAAATATTTTACTCTTTTTCTTCACCGTGAACCGAATGAACGCGACACACACGAAGAAGACGATCACGTGAACAGAGGAATCCTTCTGACGTAAACTAGTGGACACTGGCTAGTAAAAAAAAATTAGCGATCAAAGCAATCAAACAAGAAGAATGTGTATTCAAAAACTAACCTTATCCACACCGTTTTTTGCTCCACTCGCGGTTGGATTAGGTACAAATTGTGCAATATACGTCATAATTGATCGCTCATCTGGTTTATCAACATCGACATCTGCGATAATGAAAAAAGATCATGAAAGAAACCAAATCACGTAATATGTGACAAAAAATGAACAAAGAGGGTGGTGACGGGCAAATTCGCAGGTTTCCAAATGTCGAACTGATTCAGAATTGACTCGAAGAATTCAAGTTTTCGCATAGACACAAGATACTTTTTGGCACTCAATAAGCTCACCCAATTGAAGTACGGGAGGATATTAAAAATCCCCAGTAATTTGGGAAGTTTACTGCTCTATATGGGCAAGGAATGCAGTTATTTTTATTTCATACACGATGCATAAGCATTTTGTCACAGGTATTAACTCATAGCCTTTAATGCTCACTGCAACGCTGAGACAAAAGGGCAACCACAAGTGCTAAGAAACTTTTGAAAGTCTCTGTAAATCAAGCTGGCGAATCCCAAATACGACTAGCCGGGTCCAGGTTGGAGCATCTAGACATCACTGTGATAATTCACCAAGTCACTTGAGTATATAACGGGAAAAGGAAGGATGTAATGCAATTGACTTAGAGTTCAACAACTTACAACATGGCTTCCATGTGTCAGTCGATTTGTAGCACTCGAACCTATGGGTATTTTCATCTTTTTTTAAACTGACTGTGACTACAGGTTGAGAGAATAAGCGTATTCATGATGGCAACTCATGATCAGTTTCATGAAAGTTTTTCTGTTATCCAAGTCACTGGTAAACATTCCAACAAAGGGTAATGGATCTGTTCGCTGAAATCATAATCGCGTAAAATAAGCAGACATTTATGGCGTGTTTTGATCATTTCCATTACGTCTTCTACGGTCCAACGGGGCAAAGTATACACAACGTTAAAAGTCACCGGCAACGCTCACATGTGGGCACCGTGAACAACGAATTTTCCATTCGGATCTTTTCATGATTTCCGATTTATTGTGGATAAGTTCAATAGAACTACCATGAGACCGCTAAACAGTATCTCAGTTCGCTCCCTCAGGCCTCAGATGATTCGATTCATTTCACGTCAACCGTTCCGTTCAATACATGAGCTGTACCATCCAGGGAGACTTCGAAGTTCCTGATATTTCTTATGACATGCTTGACACATGAGGGTAGTAGCGGCAAACCTCATAACCACTGGGGTCCAGTACACGGAGGAAGGGAGGACTGGCGATCGCGGCCGTAAAACCTGGAGCAGCATACAACCACATATTGTCTCGTTAGGTCAGGTGTGATAACTGGTTAGGCGACAGCGAATTTTCGCCTACCGTCAAAGTGACCGGTGGGTCTGAGATTTGAACCTCCGACTTTTAGCCGATGTGACAGACGCCTAATCCGCTTGACCACAACCAACTTGAAGCTAGTTTTCGTGAGTCTTGTGTGGCAACCTAGACGATCAACATTTCGTGAATATTCTACAGAAGTCAAACGAAATGATTCACACCAAATAATACAACTCATTCCATTCTGAGTTAGGCTGCATTGGACTTTGTAGAGAGGTATCCGCCGGAAACAAAACATTAGTGGACAGATTGACATGAGAACGAGGACGAGTAGTGATGGCCCTCAAGGATTGTTAGTTCATGCGTGATACTTCGTTCCATGCGATACTAATCATTGGCAGTGCGATTACATTCGACGAACCCTTGGCTTCACACTTCTTCAGGGGTAATTTAGAAAAAAGGTTTATTTTTTTCTTGAGGTCTTATCGTCACTGAGGATGCCCGTTCGGTTGGTGACGAAACATTTCCAATCTAAATGCCAAGCACTGTGACCACAAGGCCTCGAAAACTATCAATCTGAGCTACAAACCGCCAAAATTTAGAAACACTGAAAAGAAATTGGATGAACTGACATATGCGACTAAACTCGCGTACCCAATCTAAAGTCATTCAGCATTAGTCCACCGAATCTTAGTAACAGGTCACGCATTCATAGATCCATATATCACTAGAAAGCTCTGATGACAAAAAACGCGTTCTGCTGAATAAATTGATGCAGGTATTTAGTAACCACTAACCTTCAGGATCCAATAATCGTGGTATGCCTAATTTCTCTTCCGCAACTTTGAATCCGTACTCCAGATTCTCCCGGTTCGAACGCCCTTTAAGGGTGCCCAAGTCGACTGAGTTGGGACGGATCCGGTTAATGAGCAAATAGAGCAAGCGTCCATCGCGCCAACTGACCCCGAAATCACGCACTTTCACACCGGGTTTCCTAAGGAGGAATGGGAAAATTCATTCTGGTGATCTCTGTTTGGGAAGGGACGACCCCACACAAACTCAACCAAAAATAAAAGAAACATTCCATCTTGTTAAATTGTAAAAGTGACTGGTTAAACCCGCTTGTTTATCAGGAAATTCGAAAGGTCCGTTTATAATAATCCATGTAATAGAGATGATAATTAGTTTAGTGCTCTTCTGTGACAGTTCAACAATAGCACAACTGAGACGGCATAAAAATCCTACAATTGATTATAATTGTTGCGCAAATGAACGAGGTTCATGAAGGAGACCAAAAATGTTTGCTGAAACTCGAACACGAAATATTTACAGTTACTAATCCATAACGGATTACTTTGGCCAGTTTCAGAGTAACTCATCACCACCCCGATAGGACTGTGCTCGTAATATTTTCTGGCCGACATGCATCCATCCGGTTATATCCCTTTGTTTCTATTTCTTGGTGAAGATAATCTTTTGAAAAACTTCAGCTCAGTTAGGTTTTGACAATCACAAACCTTGTACATTAACGTTCCCTGCTTTCGGTTGCTGTTCAACAGCAGGGCTCATTACTCAGGGGCACACTAAACGGAGAATAGTGGGTAAAAGAAATTAGGACAATAATGGTTATACAAGGACTTGGAGAAATATTCCGAATGCAACCGATTGCGGCACAGCCACATCATTTAGTGCCTTCAGCCATCCAGAGAGTACCTCATGTACCCTAACCAGATAGCCTCGGAGATCAGGAAACACATGACTCAATCACCTAACTTTGTTAAAACCTAGAGTTTCTTGATATAGGCTGAACTCTGCGAGAGCAGATAAAATCAGGTCAAGCAACGCTTTCCAGAGACATGCGACACATGACAGGAACATGGGAGAAGAGTAAGTATATACTAGTACGTGTGATGGTCAAATGAGCGGCGCTAAAAACGAATAACAGAGGATAAAGATGCATGAATAACAAACATACGGGTTGTCCATAAGAGTGAGTTCTAAAATCGTTTACCACCAGTTCGCAACCAACCCATAGACAAGATTATGAACAAATTGTTTTCCTTTGCAAGTACGAGAGGAGATGGATCTAAGTGTGAAATGACTTGAATAATGAGAAGCCTTGACAAATGCTGTGTGAAGATAGTTGGCTTCAGACAGCGGCTTGTTAGAAAATCTATCATAAGCATCAAAGTGCTTTTGATCAATGAAATCTGCAAGCGTGATTTTTGTGTTAATTTTATTCCAACGTAGAAATAGATTTAGGTTTAGAACGAAGAGACCAAAATCCTTTTCTTTTAAACCGCAAAACAGCTACTAACATAATTTCTCCAACAAAACTGATAAGGCTGTGAACTGGTATGTCGGAACAACAACGGGACTGACATTCGGAAATATACCTAAGCACACATTGAGAGCGTATGATTAGCCAATTATGGACCAATCGAAACACAGAACCGGTTAGCATCAATCGTTTGCCATACAGCAAATGTAACAAGGGTGGAAGAAAACACCATTTATTAAATATTTCCGTAATCGTCTCTATAATACCTTCCCCGAAAGAAGCAATCACACGTAATTATTTCTGGTAAACTAGATACACCGCCTATAAACCAGTGCACGCGTTCGCCTTGATACTCTGCACTCTAACGCCGAGTCGATCTCCGTTTCAGAGCTTCCACTGCGTTACTTCGGAAGGAAAAGTGTATGCAGACGGATATCAAGCGGCGGCTCGTGATAATCGCAGTAGAGAGTGACTTTGTAGGTGTATCTATGCAGAAGATTCACATATCATGGCCAGATTTGGCCGTTCCAGTTCCAGTTCCCTGGTGAACAGCGCCAGGGGCCCCGTTTCTGTTATAACCACTGGACACAAGCATAAACGCGTGGTCATCTGCTTTGGAAAACCGGTTCTTCGACCTGTTCTTTATGATATACAACCATGTGGAAATGAGTATTCAGTTAAGGTCCCCCCCCCAAAACAATTTGAGTTTTCAATCAACTTCCTTGACAAAGCTGTAAATTTTTCACTCATTCAAATGCGTCATCACATTGGTATGGCTAATGAATGATACGCGTATTACTGCGCACCAATATGCTTAAAGTATCTACCAAATCGCATTGATGTTTGAAGGTAAATAACGTTTTGCAGTCGTCATTTAAGTGTATCATTGGCCCTATCTCAACTGTTTCATTCATGGATTTATTGAAGTGGGGCAAAGTTTACTGGAAACCATTCGTCAGAACAATGCAAATCTTAACGGGTCCAAATTCATAAACCGCGATATTTATTGACATAATGAAGGGTTAAGCTGTTCAGGAAAATCGAGGATCAGTTCACGTCTGGGCAGCAGATCGCTGTACGTCGTAAAAGACGACAACACCGTCAATGAGTTTTTCATTCTTCGGAAATACGTCCATCCCATTATATGGTAACACGTAAACTACAATCGCTTTCGAAACTCAAAATGAATGACCACTGCAAACGCTCGGACCACGATTTCACATGATCGTATATTGTAGAGAGAGCACTACTTGGACAACATTATCAGTAACTTAGAATGCGAGTACACTAATCACGTATTCACATAAAGTTTGTGTCATGAGTAGATTGATGGTTTCAGCATGGAAAATTTGAAATTTACTCAAAAAATCAATGGGAATCAGTGAAAAGAAAATTTGTGATTGAAATCTGGCAATATTTGCTGGGTGACCCTTCATGTGCCTAAGCTGAATGATAAACTGCTGATTGAAAGTTGACTAAATATCGGTCGGCTTCCGGAAAATACAATCAGCATTAAGGGGATTATAAAATCACTTTGCATTTGTTTTCTCCACAAGCCGATGGTATTCGATACCAATTACTGGTCCGCTGCCTCTTAAAGATCTAGAGAGACCGTCAATAAGTCTACGTTTCCCTGTTCCTTCCTGTTTGAGACGTTTTCTTTGGTAATAAATATGGAATACGTATGCATGAATAAATAATTCTGCTAACAGATGTAATGGTCCACAGTGGGTTAACATTAGGGTACGCTAAACATACACACTGAAAAGGAGCTTCATCTTGTTAATTAACTTTACATAAGCCTCGATTTTTCCACCGAGAATTTGCACTTTTCGATGCCCTCCGTTCGCTTTCGTGCACGATACCCGGTGCGCACGTGACCGTCCATCATTAGGTCATCTCGACTTATCCGTCGCCGCGACCGATCGTTGCGATAGATTACACTCAGTCAGGGTCAATCGTTGTCACAAGATCAAACCTGTCTGCTTTCGAGGCTGCGATGCGCGGACGTGCGGTGGTATCCTATGTTACGTGTTATAAGCAGGAGATTGAATGTCTTCAGGAAACAATTCACCGTGTGATATCATCGCTAACCTCACCATTAAGAAACCATGGGACTACTGTGCAGCTGTTTTACCCGTGTTAGGAACCAACAGCAGTGCAGGTATGGTATAGGTATAGTGCATCCGATTTCGGACCTATCAGAGCCACATTTAAGCGGGCCAATCAGGTGGTACCTGCAGTCGGTTTAATCTTTCCGAATTAACATATTCTATAATTATAAATGATATAATGTTAATAGCACAGCGTTGTTGGTAGATGGAATGTGCCAACGTTTCGACTACCGTGGGTAGTCTTTCTCAAGGCAAGTTTTACAATCATGTTTCTTACGTGGACATCTTAGCTGCTCACACTTGGGAATCGCATTCAGCCGAGTATAGCACATACCTCTCTATCCTGGAATCCCCGAATTTCATGAGAAGGCGTACGCCATGCACCATGCTATGTAGGAAACAAGTTCGTGTGTATATGTTGACTCGAAATGATACACTTCCGGAGTTTTACTGCACTGTTATCCACCGCCAACGTATCAGTCTTGCAACACTGGAAAATACTGTAAAACCATCCTGTAAAATGTCCCGGGGGACAGGTGATGTTATATCTTAGGTGATGAGCTTAAGTCTATTATAGTCCTTGTGTAAAAAACGAACCGGCTAATATATATATATATATATATATATATATATATATATATATATACAAG